>CM065387.1:9905000-10182500 GCA_033060915.1 Euryodendron excelsum | reverse complement strand
ATGCCAAACCCTAGCCAGAATCTGAAGAAACAAAGGGTGGCCATGACACCTTTTGCGTGGCTTCCAAAAGAAAGCCCCGAGGCAAGAGAGCAGACAACCATGAGAACTAGGGTAACACCATAGACTTTTTTTCTACCCATTTTGTCCCCGAGCCAACCGAAGAAAAGCTGGCCAAGTAAGGTGCCAACAAGGGCGACACCGGTCACGGAAGATGCCACACCGGGAGGTAACGTGCCTGGCTTCGGACCGTCCTTGCTGTAGTAGATACGTCCGAGTAACTTGGTGACAAGGGAAATGCTAAAGAGATCATAGGCATCCGTGAAGAAACCCATACCTGCAATTACAATTGCAGTGAAATGGTACAATTGGGTCTTGGCCACATCGAGGGCATTAAGCACTTGCAATTGTCCTCTAGCCATGCCTAGAATTCCAACAGTTTTTGAAAAAGTTCGGATTAGAACAAAAGGGTGATCAGAACATGTAAACTTCAATAGCTTCATATCACAATATATCTTCGCCAATGAAATGAATTCATCACAAAGTTCAGCAAAAACAAAACTTTAAAGCATAAAAGAAATGAATTTAAGGACAAAACAACTGAGAAATTCTTTGGAACATGGAGACAAATTTAGGTAAGTGTCACTAAAATCCTACTACCGAGCGTTTGTGTACTCAATGGGGGTCTGACCTTGTGAGATAACCACAGTTTATTTATTGAAATAAATCTAGATATTTTCTAAAAATCCCATATATTCCTAAGGATGTGCTTCTATGATTAAGCTAAACATTAACTAATTAAGAAAAGGGTCACCCAAATATCTAACTTATGTGTGTTACATTGTAAAATAACTGTGACTGGGGCAATGATGCAACTATAAATTGAGGTTCTAACCGAGGCGTGTCAATTCCTAGTTGGAAACTATCAAAATTTATACCTTGGTAATATGATGACTTTTCAAAGAAGAAAGTAGGTAGCGATGGAATAGATAGATCAACTACCCTAACCAGAAAGTTACTCATGAATTATATACCTAATTGAATACTCAAATGTAAATCTGTGTAATGAGTTGAAATAGTGTGCATATATGTAAGTTGTCTGTCTATCTAGTGGTACAACTAATTATAGTTCATTTTGGTGTGCTTTTAGGTACTCAGTCTAATGTCATTATAGGTATTATAAAACGAGGTCATTTGGTTTTGAGATAAAACCTAAGAAAGCAAAAAATATAAAATTTTGTGTGAGGAAAAAGTGGTAGTTGAAATGAAAACAATAGTGACCAATTAAAGTCTATCTATGGCATTAAATAAAGATTTGCCTTCTGCGGATTTATCTTGAAAGATACGTTTGTGGTAGACTGAGATCACGGGCTACTGTACAATTAAGGAGGTGACTTTGACTTACCAAGCCAGCCTGTACATGAAAGAAAAAGAAGAGAAACTAGAGTCCAAAACAAATAGTAGCATGGAAAGATCATGAACCCGTGTGTCATGCTATTACTGGTTTATTACAATGATGGAAACAAAAAAGACATACAAAAGAGGCCATATTGAAGGACTTCTGGTTTATGCAAAGTTAAAGGTTGGATATTATTTTCATAGGTTCATTCAGATAATTAGCCGAAGAAGAAACTCTCTCAATTTCCACAAGATTTGTTCTATACATAACATTCATTTTGACAAAATACTAATATAACCAATTCAAGTGTGATGAAAACTAATTCAAAAATTAACTAGAAAGAATTCCAAACAGTGCAAATTTGTAGACTATATACCAATCCAAAATTTCTCTTGTAAAAATATTTCAGAGAGAGAGAGAGAGAGAGAGAGGAAACTGGATAGTTACAGACACAACTCCTATGGATCAGCACCTTATAGATGGATAGACTCTTAACACCTGAGAGGTGAAGGGTGCCCAACCATATATGATTGCCGTTTATTTACATAAAAAGGTAACAAATTAACCCATAGGCGGCAAGACGCAGCAGAACAGTGATGAATCCAATCGAACCAGTTAGGAACTTTGATAATATCTTGCACTGTGAGAGAGAGAGAGACATACCTGCTTTAGTCTGCACTTACTCAAGAAGAGCCGACGGAAGAGAGAGAGAGAGAGAGAGAGAGAGAGAGAGAGAGAGAGAGAGAGAGAGAGAAAATGGGAAGGGATGCGTTTTAGAGTGGGCCTGGCCGGCTTTATAAAGTGCATGTGCATCCGAACCTTCAACTTGCAAGTCCTCATCAAAATCATCAAAAAAATAATTTGATTCTTTATGATTTTTTCATTTCAAACTAAAACTCTAACTATTTTAGCCTGTAATTTCAAAAGTCCTACTCGCACATCATTCTAATTGAGTTTTCTTTACAAAAATTATGTTTTTATAGAACTTTTATTCAAGTAATTTTCTGAAATGAAATGGATGGAGAGTACTCACTACTAAAAAACAGACTTTTTGTGACGAGAGTATTTGCGACGGCTATTTTGCCATGGCAAAAAGTGGTATTTGTGACGGGAACACTGTCGTCGCAAATACCATCGCAAAAGGTAGCTTTTGCGACGGTGTGTTTGCGACAACAGTGTTCTCGTCACAAATAAGTGTCTTTTGTGACAGGCTTTTTGTGACGGCAAGGGCCCATTGCAAACAACTTACGAAACAACGTCGTTTTGCTAATTACTAAAAATTCCCCCCTTTTCTTTCTCTCTGTCGATGTTAGAAGTTAGGGCTAGCCGCATTCTCTGTCTCTCTCTTGCGAAGAAGGGGATCTTCAGCCACCGCCATTGCTACCTTCAGCCACCGCCGCCACTGCCACCGCCACCACCGCCACCGCCACCACCGCTACCACCACCGTTGCGTTCACCAACACCACTACCTTCAACTATCACCAACACCACCGTTGCGTTCAACCCCCACCACAGGAGCCTTCAGCCTCTGCCAGACCAGCACCAGCGCCACTGCTGCACCTTCAGCCTCCGCCGACACCACATCCAATGCTGCCTTCAGCCACCGCCAGACCAGCACTAGCGCCACTGCTGTGCCTTCAGCCTCCATCGACGCCACAGCCAGCGCTGCCTTCAGCCTTCGCTGACGCCACCGTCGTCGCTGCCTTCAGCCGCCGCTGCCTTCAACCACCGCTGCCTTAGGTATGTAGTGATGTTTAACTTCTTTCAGCCACCAGCATCTCTTCCTTCATTCTTTTTTCCTTTTATTTTTCCTAAATTCTGCTATGCATTGACAACCTAAATTCTGCTATGCGTTAGGTATGTAGTGATGTTTAACTTCTTGTGTTCAGATTGATATTATGTACAAACAGTAACAATAACTCTAAATTTGGTATATATATACATACATTATATATATACAAATATATATAAGCATCAACTGTTTGCATTGTTGCTTTTATCATCAAATAGCAAGCTGTAAGATGATTAAAAAAATAAAATAGGGGTGTAAAATTTCAAACGGCCATAACTTTGGCTTCGTTTCTCCATTTTAGTTGATTTTTTTTTTATTTCATGAAATTTTTTGAGATCTAGGCGCTACAAACTGCCGAATGGACTTTATTTTTACGAAAAAAGGCTTTTTCAGTCAAAAAAATTGAATTTTCTCTTTGAAATCTTGAGAAGAGAGACATGGCTTGCAGAACTTTCAGACATAGGTTTTAATAAAAGAACCCATGGTACTATGCAGAACTATAGGTGTCAATATACCCAAGACATGGCTTGCAACAATAAAAGTTACAATAGTATAGGCATGCGTAAGTTTTACTTTAAATAAATAGGTTTGACATAGCTTTTAATAAAAGTATTATTATCTTTGTTAGCTTTTTTCCTCCCTAATAGTTTTGATAAACCAAATGCATTGTTATCTGTGTTGACATCCATTTTGGTCTGAGATAATTCAAGCATTATACTTGTATTGTTAGCATAGGGAAGTCTTGTAACATCTTATGAGGCAATAATCAAATAGGTTCAAATAGGTGCTTCAGATGACATAATTAAATTATTATATTATAAACTTTGGATTGTGGTCACGAGAAATTTGAATTCTATAAATTTATAAATTTGATCATTCATACAATTGATCAAGCTATTTCTAAAGTATTAAATAGCTTCAAATTTGCTATTGTGATCCAAGGCAATTCACACTTGAATGCATTGCCCCCAAGAGAAGAGGGCAACTATATCTTATCACGTGTAAAGTTTTTTTTGGACTAGGCCAACACAATAGACAACATTTATTGCTACCAATAGACTATGGCCGATGAATTATTAAATCAATTGATATAAATTTTAATTCCAAAGCCTAAATTGTAACACGTGGTAATTAATATTATCATTGACCTTTCAAAGATTAAAAAGAAAATAGAAAGTGTAATTTATTATTTCTTCTACTAGATGAGTAGAAGAAGTGATTTTAATGTGCTTAATATTGTTTATGATAGTTTGTTGCATGCATGCATGCATATATATTTTGATTAACTCATCTATGCATAAATTTGTTGAAGAATTAATATATAGCCTTAAACCCATTCAAGAATCCTCATCGGAGTTGGTGGATTCACTACGATGAGGCGGTTCTTGAATTGTCCAGTTTCGGACAGTTTGGGAATGCATAAATCTATATGGCAGTTAGTGGCTTATCGCTTGATATTGTTCATCTTTCAGAGATATTTTGTGCGGCAGATCCTATTGTTCTTTGTGTGCATACTGGATGTCTGTGTATAACAATACACTTCGTCTACGTCGTGTACATGGAGAACTACGAGGAGATGCTGTCGAAATTTTCTGAGAGATAGACGAAGCGGTTTGAGTTGCTTTATGCTATATAGGTTGTGCATTCCTGACTGGGATAGGACCACCTACCTTGTAGAGAGAAGTTGGATGGATAGGTTTCATGATGCATGGGCATATAACTTGTTTTTTCATTTATTATGGCGGATAAGTAACTTTGTCAATATGGGCATGTACAGCACTATGGACAGGAGTTGGATTGATTCTGGTGAGAGGTTATCCAGGGAATACCTAGATGGGATTCAACAATTCCTTACTTTTGCATACAAAGATAAGGTTGAAGGTTCTGTGATATGGTGTCCTTGTAGAACTTGTTGCAACCATAATTCACGAGAGGTTGTGTATGACCATCTTTTTAATAACGGAATGCAAAAGAACTACAAAAATTGGACACGTCATGGGGAAGTCCAGCATCCTTTGCAACCTCAACAAGCCACTGATATGTTAGTGGATTCAAACATTGGGATTTAGGCTGTAGATAATATGATTGGAATGGTACATGAGGCTATTCCACATGTAGATACAATTGTTGACATTGAGGAGGGTCGGACAGGGGCAAATGTAGAAACGACAAATTATTTCAAACTCTTGGAAGCTGCACAGACTGAATTGTATCCGGGGTGTACAAAATTTATGAAATTATCGTTCATCGTTCGACTTCTGCATATGAAGGTACTTAATCATTGGACGGATAAGTCCATAGATATATTGCTAGATTTGTTGAGAGAGGCTTTCCCTGAGGGTGTGAATCTTCCAAAGAAATACTGTGAAACTCAAAAGGTAACTAACAATTTAGGGTTCACTTATGAGACTTGGGATGCATGCCCTAACAGTTGTATGTTATTCAGAAATGAGGATGCAAATCTTAATAAATATGCCATATGCAATAGTTCCAGATGAAAAAGAGAACGTGATGGTACTACCATATCTCGAGATAAGAAAAAGAATCCAGCAAAACAGATAAGGTATTTTCCTTTGAAGCCAAGGTTACAAAGATTGTTTATGTCATCCAAGACGTCCAAGTCAATGAGATGGCATGTAGAGGAATGGGTAAATGATGGGAGATTAAGGCATCCTGCTGACTCGCAGGCGTGGAAACATTTCGACTATCAGAACCTAGACTTTGCCACTGATAACCGTAATGTAAGGCTTGGGCTAGCATCAGATGGATTCAACCCATTCAGGTCAATGAACATAATCCATAGCACTTGGCTAGTAGTGTTAACTCCTTACAATCTACCACCTTGGATGTGCATGAAACAACCATTTTTTATTCTCTCTGTCTTTATCGATGGCCCAAAATCCCCAGGTGACAAGATTGATGTGTACATGCAGCCACTAATTGAGGAGTTGAAAGAATTGTGGAATAAGAGTGTACTAACATTTAATGCATCAACGAAGCAAATGTTTCAGTTGCACGCATGTTTGCTGTGGACAATTAGTGACTTTTCAGGATATGCGATGTTATTAGGATGGAGTACGAAAGGTGAATTTGCTTATCCTTGTTGCAATACAAAGACTAAATCCAAGAGATTGAAGCATGGGAAAAAGTATTGCTACATGGGACACCCTCGGTTCTTACCTGATGGTCACAAATTCCGAAGGGATAGAGTATCTTTTGATGGCGCTCGAGAAGTGGAAGGGAAACCTAAAATGTTATCCGGTTCAAAAATATTGCAACAATTAGAATCAGCAGGTATTTTAACTCAATACAAGAGGAATGATCTTAAGGAAAGACACAGCATAGTAGGTGAAAAGGATAAGCCCGGGACCAAAACACATAATTGGAAGAAGAAGAGTATATTTTTTGAATTGCCTTATTGGAAGCACAATCTAATCAGACACAATCTTCATGTGATGCATATAGAGAAGAATGTTTGTGACAATATATTGTGGACAATACTGGGAGTTGTGGGGAAGTCTAAGGATAATGTAAATGCTCAATATGATCTACAGTTAATGGCACTTAGAAAATCATTACACCCACAAGATAGAGGAAACAATAAAGTCTATTTACCCCTTGCACAGTTCACGATGTCCAAAACTGAGAAAGACTTGTTCTTGAAAGTATTAAAGGATGTTAGAGAGCCTGATGGATATGCATCTAATATATCCCGACATGTTCGTTTACAAGACAGAACCATTTGGGGTTTGCAGAGTCACGACAATCATGTTATGATGCAATAACTTATTCCTTTAGCTATACAGAACTCATTGCCAAGAACTGTGATTCAACCCTTGATTGAATTGAGTAACTTCTTCAGACAACTATATTCGAAAGTCAATCGTGCGACTGACTTTCAATATATTCAGGACCGTATTGCTATAACCCTTTGTCATCTTAAGAAAATATTCCCTCCAACATTCTTTAATGTAATGGAGCACTTACCCATACATTTAGCTGATGAAGCATTGTTGTCTGGTCCAGTGTTATATCAATAGATGTACTCAATTGAGGGATATCTCCTTACCTTAAAAGAATATGTCCGTAACTGAGCTTTTCCTGAGGGTTCAATAGCTAAAGGTTACTTAATGGAAGAGTGTATGAATTTTTGTGCACAATATCTCGATAACGTTGAAACCAAATCCACCCGACCGGTGCGGAACATCGAAGGTGCACAAGGTGAGGGCTCAGAGGTTATTCTTGATCTTAAGCAACGGATCCAGATGCATCACTATATCTTGTTCAACACAAAATCAGTTCAACCGTTCATAAAGTAAGTTATAGTATTTACTTATATAATTTTTATTCTCATTAAATATTATGTAGTGATCGTAATATATGTCTTACAAATTACATAGCAAGCACCTTAAATTCCTTAAGGAAAAAATGCCTAGTGCAGATGAACGTCAGATCCAGCATGAGTATTTTGAAACCTTCCAAACTTGGTTCAAAGATTATGTAAGTATTTAAATATAAATGACACTAAACCCCTCATAATTATAGGACATGCATGCCTTTTGATTGCATATTTATGTTCTTAACAGGTCTAAACTTTAACTAGGACACCTGATATCACATTCTCTGAAGAAATCAATATATTGGCAGATGCTCCTCATAGCAAAGCTTGGAGACATAACGCCTATGTTGTAAATGGTTTTCATTTCTGAGTGAAGGGCACATATGACAATCGGCTTACTCAAAATAGTGGTGTAGCTTTGAAGGTAGAGACACTAAGGTATGGTAGTCGAAATGATAATAATTCTCACATTGGGCATGTTTACTACTATAAAAAGTTGACCGACATTATAGAAATCTAATACAATAATAACAAGACATATGTCTTGTTTAAGTGTGAATGGATTGATAACAACTACGGGAAGAAGGAAAACACATTCAAGTTCACATTAGTCAACTTTAACCATTTGTTGTACTCAAATGATTTACTTACTGATGAACATTTCATCTTGGCATCTCAAGCAGAGCAGGTTTGGTGTGCTTTAGATGCTTTGGAACCACAGTGGCATATAGTTGTGAAGATGACTCAGAGGTGTTTGTTCGATATGAATTCAAAGCCTCAAGCAGACCTCTACATAAGTCAACAGGTGGAAGAAAATGTAGTGGCATGTCAGCAGAAAGATATTGTTTGGGTTAGGGATGGAACTGAAGGAGAGACTATTGTTGATGTACCTGGTCATTAATAGTCCCTTTTTTATATAATTTCTTTTGTTTCTATTGTAATCTCTTTTCATTAATGAGACAGTGACATAGTTGTGAACATAATTTGTTGTATATTTTATTTCACTTTTTTTTATATAATTTGTTGTATGTTTCATTTCACTTTTTTTTTTTTTGTTACACTTTTCCACACATATAGTATGTTATAATTTGTTTTATAGATAGATGTCTTCTTCGAGGAGGGGTGGCAAGCGTCCTCGTACCATGTCAGACGCAATTCAGTTACCCGCTTCTGGCAGTAATGAGGGCTCTCCATTACAGACTACTAAGCCATCTCGGCATGCTCAAATAGGAGAGATTGAGAGGCCATCATCATTGCTATCGGCTGCTAGTACTCCTTTATCATCACCACCAACTGCTATATCTACTCAGACATCATCATCTACACACTCTACAGGTATATGTGTAGGTTAATATTATGTATTTGAATAAATAAATTTATGTATTAAATTATATTTGTTGTTTTTTAGGTGCTGGGGGCCGAGGCCTTGCTAAAGGCATTCCGGGCTGGGTGTTCCGGGCAAGAAGATTGCTATACGGTTTCATGAAACGGGCCGTCCTGTTAAAGATGATATGACCCTACTATCCAGCCAGCTCGGCGTTCTAGTACGGGATAAGATCTCATTCACATACTTAGACTGGGATGTGGTGCCCGAAGATGTCAAGCAGCGCATATGGGAAGACGTTGAGGTAAAATACTTTAATTAATTTTGAAGTTTAGATAAATAGTATATATGTTGGCTAATATATTTGAATGTTATATTGTAGAAAAATTTGGTCCATTGTCCACCTGAATACAGACCATTTTGCATGAATGCATGTAGAATTAATTGAAAAAATAAGAAGAACAAGTTGAAGAGCATACATTTCACACCATACAAAGATGACCCCCTTCTTGATACTAAACCACCACGAGACATCATGCCAGATGTGTGGAGAGAGCTTGTGGCGTATTGGAGGAGCGAAAAGGAGAATATATACTTTTTACTATCTTATTTATGTTTGGCGAACCAAGTATGCTTTTTGCTAATACGAGTTTTTATTTCAATATAATGGTGTAGGCGATATCGAATCAAAATTCTCGTAATTGAGCACAACGTGGTCCATCGCATTGGACAGGCAGAAAGCACTTCGCCAACATACGGGACAAGGTAAATACTTATAAATAATATTACTTAATTTCATAGAATATCCCACATTTAGAAAAATAATTAACGTACGTGTTTCAAATTTCTTAATTACAAGATGATGGTGATAGGACTGATAGGATGAGTGTATATATCAATACTCGTAATCCTTCTGACCCAGAGGTGGCGGCATTTATTGTAAGTCCAACCATGCTTATTATCTCAATTTTCATTTATAATATTACTGCATCATTTAACTACTTCAATACTTTTTAGGCTGAGTTTAATGAGCGACTAGAGTTGGTGCCTGAGGAGCAACGTACTGATGAGGTTCAGGATGGCATCTTCATAGACTTGTTTGGTAAAGATGGACATGGTTATTTCCAGACCTACGGCACAAGCATATTGCCAACTATAGTGCACAAATAGAATGCAGGACCTTCTCAGTCTACAGCATTATCACAGCCGCCCACACAGTTGCCTGGTTTAGAGGAGATTGCTCAGCATGTACTTGAGCACGTCAAGACACGGTTGATGGATGATCTCACACAATTGGTCAGCACGATCATATCTCAGGCCATGGCATCCTAAGGAGGCGAAACTCCACATTCGGGTAGACAGGTAAAATGAATTTATTTTGTATGGTGTTTATGTATTTTATGTTGCCTTATTAGATATGGAAATGTAGTTTCATTTTATGGTATTTCTCTTATTTAGGTATTTCTCTTATTTACGCAATGAAGACGCAGGTTAATCCCTCTTCTAATAACCATTAGCAATATTAAGCCTTTAAAATGAACAAACATAATATGAAAAAGAAGGCAAAAGATTTAGCTAATTAGGGAAAATGACTAGCAGATTTACTCTCACATGACTAGCAAAAAATGACTAGTTAGTACCCACATATGTTACTAATGAGACACGAGTTCAATAATATGTTGAGTGCCAATTGTTGTTGTTAATTATTTTCATGAATAGAACATAGCTTTTAAATAGATAAACAAATTTCCTTATTTAAAAAGTTAACATAGATAAAAATATTTTATATAAAAAGTCACTCAAAATAAATTGTAATAATGAAGAGGGTTGAAACTTAGAGGACAAAAATATTTTATCACTCAAAATTCAAACCTAAATATTTTCAGCACTTAATTTTTAGTTATATCAAATAGCCCCTTAAATTCTGTCAGCTGCTAATTCTTTCAATTTGATATGATAAGACCCAAATCTATCATGTCATTGTATATAAATTTTTTGTGTGATTTTCTGGTTTGTAAAGTGTTTCTTTTAGTAGAATGTCATACGTTATTCAAATTTTGTTCATATGGTTTCATTTTATGTTTGGAGAGGGCTTTATTGAAGAAGAGGTTAAGGTAGCTTTAAAACTCTTGATGGGAAGCCTCGGTCACGTGATTCAAATTCATCTCATAATGATACGTTTAATCTTGAATTTGTAAGTTCCCGATGCATCTAGTGGCCACCAAGCATTATGGGAGCCTGTTGGTGACGACAACATACCTTCTAGATTTGCATTGCCTTCTACGCCACTACTAGCTTCTCCACGACCTAATGAAAAGGTACATTAGTCTTTAGATTTTAGATATTAAATTTTGCGAGTATCAAATTATTTTGGTTGAAGAACAAGTTAATTTACGTCGCCCGGTTTAAGCACGGGTGACGTGTGGGAACGGATGGAATGGTCACATGATTCTCGATTTGGGAGTTATCAAAATTTTTTCGTTTTATAACAACTTAAGTTATAAAGTATTAAGTTTCGAGAATTAATGGCTTCAAATCCCAAAACAGCTTCCAAACAGTCCCAAACTTAGTACGTAGCACGATCTAGGCACGGGTGATGTGTGGGAACTGATGGAATGGTCACACGACTCTTGGTTTGGGAGTTATGATTTTTTTTTCTGTTTTAGAACAATTTAAGCTATAAAATGTTTAGTTTCAGGTATTAACAGCTCAAAATACCCAAACGGCCTCCGAACAGCCCCAAACTTGATACATAGTACGGTCTAGGCATGGGTGACGTGTGGGAACTGACGGAATGGTCATGCGACTCTCGGTTTGGGAGTTATGAATTTTTTTTCGTTTTAAAACAACTTAGGCTATATAGTGTTAAGTTTCGGGTATTAACGGCTCAAAATCCCCAATCGGCCTTCGAACGGCCCCAAACTTTTTACGTAGTACGGTTTAGGCACGTGTGATGTGTGGGAACTAACGGAATAGTCACGTGAGTCTCAGTTTGGGAGTTATGAATTGCTTTCCGTTTTAGAACAACTTAAGCTATAAAATATTAAGTTTCGGGTATTAACAGTTCAAAATCCCCCAACAGCCTCCGAATGGCCCCAAACCTGGTACGTAGTACGGTCTAGGCACGCGTGACATGTGGGAATAGACAGAATGGTCACATGATTCTCGGTTTGGGAGTTATGAATTTTTTCCATTTTAGAATAACTTAAGCTATATAGTGTTAAGTTTCGGGTATTAACGGCTCAAAATCCCCAAACGGCCTCCGAACAGCCCCAAACTTGGTACGAAGCATAGTCTAGGCATGCGTGACGTGTGAGAATTGACAGAGTGGTCACGCGACTCTCGGTTTGGGAGTCATGAATTTTTTTCCGTTTTAGAACAACTTGAGCTATGAAATGTTAAGTTTCGGATATTAACGGCTCAAAATCTCCAAACGGCCTCCGAACGGCTCCAAACTTGGTACATAGTATGGTCTAGGCATGAGTGACTTGTGGGAACTAATGGAATGGTCACACGACTCTCGGTTTGGGAGTTATGAATTTTTTTCCGTTTTAGAACAACTTAAGCTATATAGTGTTAAGTTTCGGGTATTAACAGCTCAAAATCTCCAAACGGCCTCCGAACGGTCCCAAACTTGGTATGTAGTACAGTCTAGGCACGTGTGATGTGTGGGAGTTAACGGAATGGTCACGCGACTCTTGGTTTGGGAGTTATCAATTTTTTTCCGTTTTAGAACAACTTAAGTTATAAAGTGTTAAGTTTCGGGTATTAACGGCTCAAAATCCCCAAACAGCCTCTGAATGGCCCCAAACTTGGTAAGTAGCACGGTCTAGGCATGGGTGACGTATAGAAACTGACAGAATGGTTATGCAACTCTCGGTTTGAGAGTTATCAAAATTTTTCCATTTTATAACAACTTAAGTTAGAAAGTATGAAGTTTTAGGGATTAATGGCTTCAAATCCCAAAACGGCTTTCAAATAGCCCCAAACTTGGTACGTAGTACAGTCTAAGCACGGGTGACGCGTGGGAACTGACAGAATGGTCACGTGACTCTTGGTTTGGGAGTTATCAATTTTTTTCCATTTTAAAACAACTTAAGTTATAAAGTGTTAAGTTTCGGGTATTAACGACTCAAAATCCCCAAACGGCCTCCAAACTGCCTCAAACTTGGTACGTTGCACGATTTAGGCACGGGTGACGTGTAGGAACTGACGGAATGGTCACGCAACTCTCAGTTTGAGAGTTATCAATTTTTTTCCATTTTAGAACAACTTAAGTTATAAATTGTTAAGTTTCGGGTATTAACGGCTCAAAATCCTCAAACGGCTTCCGAACGGCCCCAAATGTGGTACGTAGCATCATCTAGGCACGGGTGACGTGTTGGAACTGACGGAATGGTCACGCGACTCTCGGTTTGGAAGTTATGAATTTTTTTTCGTTTTAGAACAACTTAAGCTATAAAATGTTAAGTTTCGGGTATTAACAGTTCAAAATCCCTAAACAGCCTTTGAATGGGCCCAAACTTGGTACGTAGTACAGTCTAGGCACAGGTGATGCGTGGGAAGTGACAGAATGGTCATGCGACTTTTGGTTTGGGAATTATGAATTTTTTTCTGTTTTAGAACAACTTAAGTTAGAAAGTATTAAGTTTCCGGGATTAATGGCTTCAAATCCCAAAACGGCTTCCAAACAACTCCAAACTTGGTACGTAGTACATTCTAGTCACGGGTGACGCGTGAGAACTGACGGAATGGTCACGCAACTCTCAATTTGGGAGTTATCAATTTTTTTCTATTTTAGAACAACTTAAGTTATAAATTGTTAAGTTTCGGGTATTAACAGCTCAAAATCCCCAAACAGCCTCTGAACGGCCCCAAACTTAGTACGTAGTACGGTCTCGGCACAAGTGACGTGTGGAAACTGACAGAATGCTCATGCGATTCTCGGTTTGAGAGTTATCAAGTTTTTTTCCCGTTTTAGAACAACTTAAATTATAAAGTGTTAAGTTCCGGGTATTAACGGCTCAAAAGCTCCAAACGGCCTCCGAACGGCCTTAAACATTGTACGTAGTACGATCTAGGCACGGGTGATGTTTGAATACTGACGGAATGGTCACGCGACTCTCGGTTTGGGAGTTATGAATTTTTTCCATTTTAGAACAACTTAAGCTATAAAATATTAAGTTTCGGATATTAACGGCTCAGAATCCCCAAACGGCCTCCGAACGCCCCCATACTTGGTACTAAGGATGGTATAGGCATGGGTGATATGTGGGAACTGACGGAATGCTCACGCAACTCTCGGTTTGGGAGTTATGAATTTTTTTCCGTTTTAGAACAACTTAAGCTATAAAGTATTAAGTTTCGGGTATTAACGGCTCAAAATCCCTAAACGGCTTCCGAACGGCCCCAAAATTTGTACGTAACATGGCCTAGGCACGGGTGACGTGTGAAAACTGACGAAATAGTCACGGGTCTCCCAGTTTACGAGTTAGAGCACAAAATTCATTTTTAATCATTGTTTTATATTGAGTTGTTTATTAAAACATTGTATATATGGTTGTCGGATTTTGTAGAAGTAAGTTTACTTGGTTTTGGGCTACCAAAACTCGAGGTTGCAGAGGGACTTGTTATTAGTATGGACCCATTGTCAGAAGTGGATGGTATACCTGTGGGTCAAAATTTCTACAAAAGTTTTGTTGAAAATGTGAGAAAACCTAATGCTCATTTAGAGAGACCACGCAAAGAAATTACAACTGTGGATGAATCAGTTGGGCGACACGTTGTGTAGAAATCTATTGATATAAATTAGAACTTTGTTTCATTTTTTTTTCTGTTAATTACATTCCTATATGTATTAACAGTTTAACTAATTGTATTGTTATTACTTTATTTTCACTCAAGCTATTCTAAAGGAGTAGGCGGCTGCTATTCATTTTTGGGATTGATGAAGTGGCAAGTCAATGAATGGATTGTGTTATTTTTTGATGTATTTATGTTAGACAATAGGTTGTGTATTTTCGATTAAAAAAACTAATTTGTATGGATAACAGATTTGTAATGTATTCATTTTGAATGTATGGATGATGTGGATTTATATTATATATATTATTTGAACTTCATTTTATAGATTATATTTTTGTGGATAAATATTTTACTGATTTATGTAATGATAAGGTGAATGAGATATTTTTATTGATTTATGCCAGGTATACAAGATATACAGGAATTTCATTTTAAAAAATATATATTTAAAAATAGACAGGGTATTTGTGATGGCTGCTCCCGTCGCAAATAATATTTCAGCCGTCGCAATTACTAGTATTTGTGCTAATAATTTCGGTCGCAAATACTTTTAGCCGTCGCAAATACTAACTTTTGTGACGGCTACGCCCGTTACAAATATTAATCCTGTCGTCGCAAAAGCTAGTATTTGCGACGGCATACATGACGGTCTCACCTGTCGCCAAAAGGCTACCTAAGGCGTCGGCCTTTTGCGATGGCTCACTTGCCGTCGCAAATAATCTAGCCGTCGCAAAAACATTTTGTGACGCCACTTTTGGCAACGGCTGGTTTGCCTTCACATGGCCATCTCAAAAGAGCTTTTGCGACGGCTCCTAGGGCTTTTGCGACACAAAGGTCCCATCGCAAAAAGTGCCTTTTTTTAGTAGTGACTGTTAATACAACGAAAAACATAAATAGAGAATAATATAACTAATTAGAGTCTTTCACTTTAAAATAAAGCATCTATCAAGGGATGCTTAATTATGAAAATGCGACAACTACACTATTTGGTTGATTTTTCTCCACAATAGGTAAGCTTACACATTTCCTTAGATATTGCTCATATGATGGATGCTACGGATGGAAGCAATGATATCTTCAATTCCATCCAAAGCCGAGCTCCATCAATCATAATGTGGTACCAATTTGTTCTTCGCTAGCTAATTTGTCCCATCTCATTTTTTAATTCAACTACTAGTCCTTTTGTTATTTTCAAAATTAAATAGAAAGAATTAGAATATCGCGAACACTTGCATCATTCAATAACCTGGTACCCCAATCATCGTTTGCATCATTCAATAACCTGGTACCCCAATCATCGTTTTTCCGAAGCATCAAAAAAAACAAAAATACCCCAATCATCGTTGCTACCTTTTATTAATATTCTGTTAGACAACTCAGAAGCCCAGAGGGCAGAGCCTATTTGGATAAGCTGAAACATAGTGTAGTTTAGTTTTGAAATTCGCCTTTTCAAACACAAAGTGGTTGGAAGAGAAACTGTCTGGGTGACAGGAGACCACAGACAAGTTTGTTCTGGGGACCTCTGGAGCGTAAAATCCAATTATGGAAGTTAATGCGAAGGGTTTTAGGTTCTTAGGAAACTCCACTGCTTGCAGTGATTACTGATAAAAGGATTTTGCTATCCACATTAGATAGGCGCTAATTGATGGGTGCCACGTTAAGTGCGATTGTGACTAGAATGCAAATGATTTTCATTTAGATTTTTGTCAAAACACAAAAAATAATGTAAAAAATGAGAATAACCCATCATCTATTTTCAAATGACTTCACCATAATGTGCGAAAAGGATGGTGTTGAAGTCACCATTAATACCAAAGTATATATTAGTTTTAAAATTTTATCTTATAGAAAAATTATATAAAAGATTCATCAAAATGATATGTAATGACATTTTTATAATTAATAGTATGAATAATTTGTTTTATAGTGGAAGACTTAATTTAGTCACATCACTCTATATACAAATTATGTATAGTTTTTCTTGTTTTCATAGCCTACTCGTTTACCTCAAAACATAATAACCTTTTGCAAAACTCTAACATCAGTCGCGATTGACGCTTAGCTACCAACTGATGCTAGATGTTCTTGACCTTTTCTTTTTTTTTTTTTTTTGGTGAGATTTCTAAAATACCTAGAAATCTGGTCAAAATTTAGCTAAATTTTACTGTTTCAAGGGCGAATTCGTGTTTTGATTTTTTGCCATTTTAGAAAACTTATGTTTTAATTTCTGATTCTGCCTAGGTAAGAATGTTACTTTAAGTCTCCACTTTACAAATTTGAGTTTAACTCGATATTGCTATCTTTGTTAATTTTCTTATTTCCGAAATTCTGTTAAATTCGAGTTCAATTAGTTTAGATTTGTTTACTCCTACGTAAGGGTTTTGCCCTACATAATTTTATGTGATTTAATAACAGAGTTTATTTAGAAAATTGGTTATTTATTGTGTTTTGTACTTTCTTTGTTCGCATTGACAACATTCTTGCTAACGTTTATCCCGTATCACACACATGGATGCCTACATTTCTTTCAGTAGATTGATTTTCATGCATTGGAATTGTTATTACTGTAAATGGCAAGTATGAAAGAAAAACATGTCTCTATAATAGAAATGTTATAGATTATTTGAGTTACTTTTTATTTTTATTTTTCTTGTTCTATTTTTTTTTTAAAAAATTGGTTTGGCAAACATATTTCAAAAGGGATGCTAAGCAACAGTACTTTCTAATTAAGGGCTCGTTTGGTACTCTTTTTTTTTTTTAGCTTTTTTTAGTTTTACTTTTTTTTATTTATAAGCAAAAAAAAGTTAATTTTTTTTATTTTATTTTTACAAGTTAAAGATAAACAAATAAGTCAAAAATCAAAGGTAAAAAATATATAAAAAATTAATTTTTGTTACTTATAAACTCAAAAAACCTAAGTCAAAAAACCCTACTAAACATACCTTAGGCGTACGTGACGAGGAGAGACTTTCCATGAAAATGTGAATTTCTATATATAATCTAAGAAACTCACCCAGTAGGGCCAGTACCTTCGCAGGACAATGATTGATGCTCTGTACTTAGACTTTCAGTAGGTCTTTGATAATAAATTGCAAAACAATTCTACTATCGGTTTGGTCATGATATTAAAATTTGGACAGCCGTAGATACCTGCAAGTTGGGTGTTGATGCGGTAACAAAAATGGAAATGTGAGAGCGTCTCTTGTGAAAAAATCTTAAGAGTGTGAATGTTACTAGAGCGTATGCATATATACACATTCAAAAATAAACATGTAGATAAATACATATTTTAAAAATAATTTTTAATTTTTGTATGTATTAATTTCTTTAAAAATTTCTCAATTTATAGTATTTAAAATAAATAAAAGAAACAATAGTAATTTCTTTATTAACTTACAAAAGTTTTTATGCAAAATTTCAATAAAAGACATGTTATTGTATTTTAATATCATGACAACATACGTGACAAGTAACTATTGGTTTAAATTAGAATTCAAGAATTTGATCATTTGAATTCGTAAATTTGACTGGAATTAACTTTTAGTTTGCCAATTCAAGAAGTGGAGCATAATTCGTCAACTTATTAGAAAGATTGGCGACTTAGGTTGTAACACTTGAAAACTGTTTTGAGTAAATAGCACATCAACTCCAAGTGTGATGATGAGTTTTTCTCTTCTGCAATCCCTTCTAATGCAACCATATCTATATGATTTCGAAGAAACAGCTAATTAACAGCAAATACTCATACCTCAAAGCATGTTCATGTGCAGCAACAACAATATTTTATAAGGTTTTATACCATTTGTGGACTGGATTATAAAGTTCGCCCATTTGTGCACCTAATGCAGATACAAATATAATAAAGAGAACCCTGTAAATAAAGGAGATTTTGAAAAGTTTCGGGGCAATGCCCCCGCCCGCCCTCCCTCCCTCCCTCTGCCCGCGTCTGGTTTGAGCGAAAATTAGATAACCCCTCTAGTTCAGTCCTTATAACTTAGACTTATCTACAAAATAGATAGAACTGTGAAAAATTTTGTGAAATGACAAAAATGTCAATGCAAAATACAACCATTTATTTGTCATAAAAGTGTAAAATTATTTTTTAAAATTATCATTTTAGAGAGATGCAATAACGAAAATACCCCTATGATATAAGTGTCATTAATTCTAACGGTTTTGATGCATGTTTTACCGTTTAGTACAAATCATAAGAGAATATGTGTTTACTTTTAAGTCCATTTTACAATTTGAAATTTGCTCTCAAGTTTGAAACAAAAAAAAGGAACCAAGATAGGTAGACTTGTATAGATAGGATTAAACATTTCAAATTTGCAGTCGAGTTTTCTAAAACCACCAAAACCACATTGACTAAAACCTTCATATTATATTTCCTCAAGCAATACTATACAAACAAAATTTTATTCAGAATTTTCGTAGAGAATGATATGGTTTTTGTGATCCTTTCTTTTTTGAAGAAAAACATCTGCCAACATGGCTCATAATTTAAAAAATAACTTGTAAAACATTTCAGATATATTATCTGTATAAAAATTATTCTCTGCATCATTTTCCTTCTTTCTCCTTATACAGACGATATCCATGGTTAGTGTTTGAACTAGTAGGAGGGAGAAAGAGAAAGAGAAAGAGAGAGTTTGCTATTGGATGATTTAGATATGTACATCTTGACTCTATTTATAATACAACAAAGAATGGGGGGAATACATTCCTAACCAATGTGGGATTAGGTATACTATTACACTAAACTAACATATTACACTAACATCCCCCCCCAAACTCAAGATGGGAAGGTTGAAGTCAACTTGAGTTTGGAAACCAGATATTGAAAGCGGCCAGGAAGATGGGTTTTGGTGAATATATCAGCAATCTGATCGGCAGAAGAGACAAAGTGAAGATGAATAGTACCGCAGATCAAATGCTAACGAATGAAATGACAATCAATCTCAATATGTTTGGTACAGTCCTGAAAGACGTCATTATGAGCAATAAGAATAGCAATCCGATTGTTGCAAAAAATGGTAGTAGCAATAGAGTGTACAACCCCAAGAACTTCAAGCAACCAACGAAGCCAAAGAAGTTCATGGACAGTATCAGCAAGAACACAATATTCGGCTTCTATGCTAGATCGAGCAGTAAGAGTCTGCTTCTTATTGCGCTATGAAATAAGCGGGTCACCTAAAAAGAAAAAGAAACCAGTAGTGGACTGGTGGTTAGTTAGATCACCGGCTCAATCAGCATCGGAGTAAGTACAAAGCTGAAGGGAGGAAAGAGCAGAATAATGGAGGCCATAAAAGAGAGTACCCTTGACATAATGAAGGATACGAAAGACAACAGCATAATGGGTGGACTGTGGAGCAGACAAGAACTGACTGACAAGATGAATCGCATATGAAATGTTTGGACGAGTAACGGTGAGATAGCAAGACTACCAACCAACTGATAATAAAGAGTAGCATCCGAGAGAGGAACGCCATCCAAAGGAATGAGACGAGCATTGAGCTTTAGAGGAGTGGATACAGTTTTACTGTCAGTAAGACCTGCACGAGCTAGAAGATTCGAGACAAACTTAGCCTGAGATAAATAGTAGCCATCAGAATGTGAAGAAATCTCAAAGCACAAGAAGTAAGAGGCCCTAAGTCTTTCATTTCAAAATACTTGTGGAGAAAGAACTTAAGATCAGTAATGCCATCAAGATCATCGCCAGTAATGATCATATCATCCACATATAGGAGAAGAAGAATAGTGCACTAGGGAATCGTGCGAAGAAATAAGGTTGAATCATAGGGAGTGGAGGAGAACCCAAAATCACCAATGGTGGCACTGAATTTGGAAAACCAAGCCCGAGGAGCTTGTTTAAGGCCATAAAGAGCACGACAAAGCTTACACACTTGATGAATAGGAAGAGAATAACCAGGAGGAGGCTGCATGTAAACTTCTTCAATGAGATCACAATTGAGAAAGGCATTCTTCACATCCATTTGAAATAGGGCCCATTGACGGACGACAGCAAAATTAAGTAAACTACGAACAGAAGTGAGCCGTGCAACCAGAGCAAAAGTCTCCTCATAGTCAATGCCATATTCATGGGTGAAGCCCTTGGCTACCAGGCGAGCCTTATGGTGTTCGATAGAACCATCAGACCGGGTTTTGATTTTGTAAACCCATTTGCAGCCAATTGGAGTCTTGCTTGGGGGGAGATCAACCATATCCCAAGTGTGAGTTTTATCTAAGGCCTATAACTCATCAGTCATTGCTTGCTGCCAAATAGGGTTAGAATTAGTCTCACGATAAGAGCAAGGTTCATGGAGAAAAAGAATAGCAGAAAAGTAGTGATAGTCACGAAGCTGGATAGGAATAATTTTTATCTGAGTAGAATGGCAAAGAGGAGGGTCAGTCGGGAAATCATCAAAGGCAGAAGATGTAGCAAAAGGCCCAATGGGAGAAGAACTGGAGCAGATAGGGGCAAGAGCAGGTCTAGGATCAACAGTCAAGAAAGGCACTGAAGATGGGGTTGCAGCAGGTAGCTCAGACGAGACTGGATCACAATCGTTAGAGAATAGGTCAATGGAGGGATCAGTGAAGAATGAAGGAGAAGAAGAAGACGAGAGATGGAAAGAGGATAAGGAAGAGAACATTTTATGCTCCTAAAAGATGACATGATACAAAATTCAAAGTCTTTTGGTTAAGGGGTCCTAACACCGATAGCCTTTATACTCAATGCCATACCCTAAGAAGCAACAAAGGCTAGCCCAGGGTTCAAGCTTATTGTGCTCATAAGGTTGGAGGAGGACAAAGCAGGCACATCCAAAAACAAGAAGAGGACTATAGTCAGGAACATGACCATATAAACATTCATAAGGAGATTGGTTACCAATAACCGCAGATGGAACACGATTAATAGTATAAATAGCAGTAAGAACAGCTTCTCCCCAGAATCGTTCAGGACAAGATAAGGCAATGAGAAGAGCACGGACAGTATCAAGAAGATGACGATGTTTACGTTCGGCTCGACCATTCTGTGGAATGTGCCAGGACAAGAACGATGAGGGAGAGTGCCTTGTTGGTTAAGGAAAGTGAGAAAAGTAAAGGCTTTGTATTCCATGGCATTATTAGAGTGAAAATTTTTTATTGGATGAGAGAATTGAGTTTGAATCATTTTAGCAAAATCAGAGTATATTTAAGGTAATTGAGACCGATTTTGAAAGAGATAAATCAAAGTAAAATGAGAAAAGTCATCAATAAAAAGGACAAAACATTTGGATCCCCCCATAGTAACATTAGGGGAAAGTTCCCATACATCAGAGTGAACGAAATCAAAAGAGGCAAAGAAAATAAAAGTACTATTAGTAAAAGATAAATTTGGCTGTTTGGCTAGTTGACATGATAAAAAAATTAATATTTTTAATGGAGACAAAGCTTAACAAACCACTAGAGACTAAAAGACGTAAGCGTCCTAAAGAGATGTGACCAAGACAGGAATGCCATAAGCCCAAGGTGGATGTAGCGGAAGTAGAGGCAACAAATTGGATTGGAGAGGTGGACAGCGATGGAAAACGAAGGTGAATGAGCTAAAATAAGCGACCATGCTTATGGTCGATCCTAAGAATTTGTCCCATCTCTGAATCTTGCACAAGACAACCAATAGAAGGAAAGGTAATAATAAGACCAAGATCACATAATTGGTCAACCGAAATAAGGTTAAGGGAAAATTTAGGAATAAGATAAGTATGTGGAAGAGAAATGTTAGATGTGGAAATGCACCCTATATCACTAACATGCTTATGGGAACCATCAGCAGTGTGAATGGTAGGAACATTGGATGCAAAGATTTTAGAAGAGAAAATAGTAGGGTCAGATGTCATGATTACAACATGCAGAGTTAAAGAACCAAGAAAAATACTTGATGTAATAGACATAGCAGTAGAGGGTGGATTACCAGAAATGGAAAGAACTCGCTGGAGAATGGACTGTAAGTCATTGGCAGTGAAGGAAGATGAGGAGTTAGCAGAGGTGGGTGAATCTTTAGCCGCAATAGTAGCATGAGAGCCAGGTTTGGGGTTATGACTTTGGAACTGATGACCACGAGACTGAGAATTCTTGGACTGACTGGCCAACTTGGGACATTCATATTGTAAGTGGCTTGGACCAGTCTTGTGGCAATGTTTGCAAACACGCACCGAATAATGTAATAAGACATGGTCAGGGCTGTGACAATACCTGCAGGTGTCTTGAGAGAAAGAAGTATCAGTCTGAGAAGAATAAAAAGGGCCCCGAGAATGATGAGTCACAAGTGCAGTATCAAAATGATGAGCCTTGAAGGTCCCCAGTCGTGTCTCTTCTAAAAGAAGCTTGGAAATGGCCTAATCCAAAGTGGGTAAGGAAGTGCGATGTAAACGAGATGCCCGAATAGGTTCAAACATATCTGTGAGAGCCATAAGAAACATGATCAAACGTTGTTGATCGTGGTAGGCAGTGAATTTGGCTCTATCAGCAAAGCATTCCCACATTGGATCAGAGTAGGAGAGTTGGTCCCAAATAACATAGATTTGAGAGAGGAAGCTACTGATGCATTGACCAGGATCCTGTGGCATATGGTGAAGTGTGGGAAGAAGTTAATACTGGTGAGCAAAACCTGCGGTGGTGTAATGGTTGGTAAGGAAATCCCAGACAGATTTAGCAGTGGTAAAACGACAATACTGAAGAGTAAGAGAAGAAGTGGATGTGTTCTGGAACTAAATGATAATCTGATAATTTTTACTCTCCCATTCTTCAAGACGATCACATAATTTATCATTGCTTTCCTTGTCATCTTTGACAAATTCCGTGATTTCACCAATGAGATACCACCATAACTTACGACCCTTAAGGAAACTGGATATAGCTTGGGACCATGGTATATAGTTGATGCCCTCAAGGAGAAGAGAGATAGGTTAGGCAACCTCAAAACTATCCATGGCCTCGAATCGGTTGAAAATGAGGGCTAGAGTGAACCGAGTGGTGGCTAGACCAGGTTGGTGTGAACCGAATGGCGGCTAGCGACGGCTACAGTTGGTGGGTTGGCTGACAGCAGGCTGACATCAACCGTGACAGTCAGAGGGACGCTGGAGGGGCGTCAAAGAATGGCCAGAGGAGCACTGGAGAACTGAGGAAAACCTTAGGAGTTCTGATGTGGAAGATCCCTCAAAAAGCAATCACAGAGTATACGCCCCGATTTAGAAGAACCTTAGGAGTTGTCACGCCCCGATTTTTCGCGCTCAAGAAAACACACAAGTGAGAAAACACAATACTCTATCGTTAGAACTCATCCTCCTAGAAGGACGAGTGTGATTAGGTTTGAATTGGGAATTAATTTGAATAAGAGCTTTTAGAAAAAATTTGGAGTCGCCACCTAACTTTGCTAAGGTGAGTTAGATCACCTAAAACTAAGTACAATCCGAAAATTAAACTCATGGTTTTTTAAAAGGTTTTGAAAACTTCCTCAAGAGAGGATTTTTGGAGAAAACAAGTTGTTTGGCAACCTTTAGAAAGATTTAAGCCCTTTTTCAAAAATAACTTCGTTTTTGGTCTCTCGAAAACAGTGATTTTAGGTTCGAATGTTGGTTACGTATAGGAAAGATGCACTAGGCTATCACCCTATCCTGCCTTTATAGTACCTACATGTCTATTCACCCTAGGTTCACTTATTTAGAATATTTGATTATTTAATGTCCGATTATATCCACTTTGAAAAAAATTTCAAAAAGAAGTTTGATATATGCATGACATGCAAGTGCAAGAAAAAGATTTGATTTTAAAAATAAATTTGAAGAAAAGGGTTTAAAGCTTGAAAAAAGTTATGAAATTAGAAACTTGAAAAAGGTTGTGACTACACCCATGAGGGTTGCTTACATATCTGTTTGTTGGAGAATCAGGTTAGTTGTTGTTCGGACTCGGGGTTCGATTAAAAATAGACACCTTAAGATCTTTGAAAAGTTTAACTTGAAAAGGTTTGATTTAGAACTTTGATTGGAAGATTGGAAATTGAAATTTGATTTAAAATTGAACTTGGAATTGACTTTGATTTAAAGAGATTGAACTTTAAAATAGAACTTGAACTTGATTTGGAAAGATTGAATTGAACTTTGAAATTATCTTGACTTAGATTGAAGTTTTAAAACCATCTTGGTTTTTACTTGAGTCTTAAGAAGAGTCTTTAAAAAGAATTGAAACTTCCCAACTTAGGGTTAGGGGGTTGAACTTGGACATCCTAGGGCTTTGATAACCTAGGGTTCGAAGCATGCAGTTGAATTGGAAAATTTTGATTCAAACTTGAGAGGTTTGATTTTAGAAAGTTGGACTTTAAAAAAGTTTCATTTTAGGAAAGTTTTGACTTTGAAAAATTTGGAAAAGATTTGATTTAGAAAGGATTTGATTTGATTTATAAACACTTGACTTAAAAAGACTAGTAAACATTTAACTTGATTATTTGATTTGAAAGAATTTAGAAAATTAGGGTTTGAGAAAGATTGAATTTTGGAAAACTTTGAATTAGGAAAGTTTCAAAATAGGAAAGTTCCATTTTAAGAAAGTGCCAAATTAGAAAATTTTCATTTTAGGAAAGTTTCATTTTAGGAAAAAATTAATTTTGGAAAGATTTGAATTTGGAAATTTTGAATTTAGAAAAATTTGAACTTTGGAAAGATTTGGAGGTTTGAATTTAAAAAAGATTTGAAAGCTTGAAATTAGAAAAAATTTGAAAGTTTGAAATTAGGAAAGGTTTGAAAGTTTGAAAATAGTAAAGATTTGATCTCTATTTCCTAAAATAGAAGATTGGATTTTATTTCCAAAAATAGATGATTTGATTTTGTTTCCAAAATTGAAATATAGAATTTGGTTTCCTAAATTAGAATATTGGATTTAACATGAAATTAGAAATCTTGAGTTTTGAAAATCTATGATTTGAGGCAAAATAGAAAGTCATGATTTTAAGAAATAAACTAGGGTTTCCTAATTATGAATTCTAGAGCTTGACTTGGATTTCAAGACAAAGAGTTTTTGGAAAGTAGATCTTTGAAAAGAGTTTTTTGGAAATAGATTTGCAAAATCATTTGGAAAGAGGTTTGAATATGGACTTTTGCAATTTTCTTGAATATCTTACTTTCCTAAAATGATTCTAACCATGAAAAGATTATAACCATTCTAAGGTTGTGATTTTAAAAACAAATAAAGTTTTGAAATATAAACCACAATGATCACATTGAATATAACACTTTCCTAAAACAGCCCTAACCATAGAATGACTAGAATTACTCTAGAATTGTGATTTTGATAAAAAAAAAAATTAATTTAAGATTTACACCCAAAATTTGGACCTTGATAGTTATATTGAATATAATATTTTCTTAAAACAACCTAAACTATGGAATGACTAGAATCACCCTAGGAGTATGATTTTAAAAAACAAGTTTGAAATAAAGAGATTTTGAATGCAAGTTTTGAAAGAGAACTTTGATGTAAGTTTGAAAATGACTTTGAATGCAACGCATGAATATGATAACTACCATGCAATAGGGTCATGAACATACAAGACTAGGCTTCACCACATAATCAAGGGGGCTGAACCCACACCATCAAAGTTTAAATTAGAAGAAAGCCCTCAACATGGTGACCTTCAACAGTCCTTCCTAGGTATGAATTGGGGAGTTCCTTATTTCAAGCATACAAGAAAAGGAGATGGAAGATGGAAATTAAAATAGAAGAAAACCTAAGTGGGTTAGGAGAGAGAAGAGAGACAGGGATTACATAAAAGTAAATAGAAAACCAACCTCGTATTCTTCTTGTTTTGATTGCTTAGTTTGCTTTACTTGACTTGAACTTTGAAAGCTTTGAAGATGCAGCACTTGATATTCAATTGGTGTTTTGAGGCTTGTGTTTGAGTGTATAAGGTGTATGGAAGTTAGGATTTGAGTGTATGGAGGCTAGGGCTTGAAGAGGCTTGAGAGATTTAGGGTTTTGGGAAACTTCGATCTCTGTTTTTAGAGGGATTGAGTTTTTGGACTGAGTTTGCGGACCTTTTTTACACAGGGGAGGGTCTGTATTTGTAGGCAATTGAAACAAGAATTGATGCCTGTTGCAGTGGCGTTAGTGGAAATTCAACCTTGGTGCCACCACTAATGGTGCCAGCCACTTAGGAAAGTTTTTAAGGCAACAAGAAATCTATCTTTTGACCATTGTGACGCAAGACAAAAGATTTGGACGCCTGTTCTAGTGATTACCATGCAATATTTGGGTTGGCTCTACTATGAGTGACTCTGGAAGGTCTGGGAATGATCTAGAAGGTCGGGGATAGATAGGAACCCTTGAAAGAGTGTCCCAGAGATAATGGACTTAAGAAACAATGCTAGAATATTTGAAAAAGTAGACCAGCCTACCAGGGGAAAAACGGTCATTTGAATCGAGAAAAAACTAGAATGGACTCGGAGTGACCCGTGAGAAGGCTTGAAGGTTAGAAACACTATCAAGAGTGCTCCAACGGGGGCGCAGGTTTGATACCTAGAACCAGTGTGGTTGGAAAAAGCGGCCGGCCCACCAGGGACAAAACGGTCATTTTGCATTGGGCTTACCAAAATAGACTCAGAATGATCCGAAAGGGTGCTGGAAGGTTAGCAATTCTATTAGAAGCATCATCGGGAGGATACCGGTTTAATACCCAGAGCCGGTGTAGTTCTTGAAGGCAATTGGATGCCTAAGGGCAAAATAATCATTTTGATCGAATGGTCTTGAAATTGATCCGAAACTGACTAGAAGGCATTTGAATATGCTAGATTGTCTTTGAGACAATCTTGGCAGGGTAGAGCTACAGCTCTGAGGGCTTAGGTACTTTTTTGAGAAGCGTGCTAGAAGGGCCCAAGACGTAGTTTGTTCATTTTTCACCAGAGTGGGCTAACAGGTATTGGTGTTGACCTGGGTTTTGAGATTTTTCGTCACTCTAACGGTGTGTGACGAGTAGGTTTCCAGTGGTATCCCATTCTTCGATAAACATGTCACGGCTAAGAGGCATGTTCGGTCCTGTGAGATAGGGATTTTGTTGGCAATTTTCAATGTCAACCTGTTTATAAGTATTTCCGCCACTCTGACGATTGCGATATTTGTGAGAGTTTCCGTCCCTCCGACGGTGTGCATTCATTCTAGAGACCGCCTGATCTTAGGAAGTTGTTGGATGGTCTTATCGTATGAGAGATTAACTTTTTCGAAAGATGTGTTGGATAACGGACATTCTACATTGGGGGGCTAACAGACGTCAGAAGTCAACCGTTCTACTATCTCGGGGACTTGGGTTCCATCTCGGTCGACAAATTTGAAGGGACTTATCATTTCACGGAGTTTTCTCAAAAAACGTGCCAAACTGGATGAATTTATTTATGAAGGATCAACTTTCTCGAAAGACGTGTTGAATAGAATTTGACTAGTTTAGACTAGAATTGAAATTGAGATTGAAATAGGGACTTACTGTCTTTAGGAAGACGTGCCAACTGGAATTGGACCGAGCATTGTCGCAAGAGTATTTTGGCTATTTTGCCTCTATTGGGCTTGCGAAGCGATTGACTGACTGGATTGAGTCTGAAAAACTAATTTGGGCTTGAATGTGTCTGTGTCGGTTTGAATGTGAGTCTGGTCGGGCCGAAGATTACCGAGCGGACAAAAATAAAATGCTTACAAGAGTTCTGATGTGGAAGATCTCTTGAAGGGCAACCACAGATCATACTTTTTTATGGCTCTGATACCATATTAAAACTAGTAGGGGGGAGAAAGAGAAAGAGAGATTTTTCCATTGAATGATTTAGATATGTACATCTTGGTCCTATTTATAACACAACAAAGGATGGGGAAAAGACATTCTTAACCAATGTGAAATTAGATATACTATTACACTAACAGTTAGCATGTTTCCTTCTGTGAGGTTAACCCTGCACTGCTGGAATACATTAATGGTAGGAGAATTGGATTATCCTGCATTCGATGAATCAATTACTCACAATCAAGAGTAAATCAAAATATCAAATTGAATCAGTGTCAGCTAGTCCTTGCCATCAAAATCATGTTCTCAAAAGCCGATTCAGATATTTTTTTAACAACGAAAAGGGGTTTAAAAAGGAGTTTAGTGGCACTATAATTAGATTTGAGGCTTGTTGGCACCATTGTCAACCTTCTATAACCAATTATCACACGCATCTTTGACATTCCTTCATATGTGTTCTCACTCTACGCAGTCATGATGAGGCATTTGAATTAATATTGCAGATCGTGCAAAATTAAAGAACAAAACACCAATACAAATTTTGAGAAGTTGGACCTTCTCACCCTCTCTACCAAATTTGGTGCATGGTACTCAGGGTAAAGCATTAGTAGGATTTCATTTTCTTTTTTCATTTTTGTTTTATGTCCAATTTTAGAAAAGGAGAAAAAAAATTAAAAACGAACTGCTAGACACTTTATTCACTTTTTAGGTTTCAAACATAATTGTTGAGAAATTCATTTGAAAGTGGAACGGGTACGAAACTTGGTTTAAAATTTTTAAGAAACGTTCTGAAAATTGTTGAAAAATTTTTAGGATACCTTTGAGATACTTAATAAAGTGCATGAAAAATGTTACAGAAACGCTTGAGAAACTCTTTAGGAACTATTGCAAAACTGGAAAGTATCGATTTTTATACATTTTGTATGTTTGGTTGTTATATTATATATTTGGTTGTTAAAGAAAATGAAGGATAAAAGAACATAAAATAAAATAAATAAAAATTTTAAATTTCTCATCTTCTCATTTTTCTCTCATTTTTTAATTTTTTTCATTAATAAATTTAAATTCCAAACATAACACTAATATATATGGTTCATCACTATCAGCAAAGAAATGTAAATTTTAAAAAAGAGCTCACAAAAACCCATAACCAATCCTATAATATTCATAAGAGGACTACTATTCACAATCACGGCTATGAGTTAGCCATCAATTGATGAGTGGCATCAATTAATTCTCACTATCAGCTAGTGGGATCAAGTTAATGTATCACTCATCACTGAAGAGTAGCATTCTTCCAATCCACAAAAGAATCCAAGAAATATTTTAGAAACACTGACAACAACTTCTTTGGCAGGTATTTTATGAACTGTCTCGCAAATTAAAAATAAACACAATAATCCAAAGAAGGGTGTTTGTCATTGGCGTGTCATAGCCCATTGCACAGCACTCTCCCTGACAAAGAGATGGTACGATCGGTGAAACGACAACGTCTTCTATAGTTAATCGGAGAGAGATAGGGAGAGAGTTGATGATGACAAAGATTAGTACGTGAACGTGAAGACCGAAACGCATTTACCAATCGAAACTCCCACACCCCATAAGTCAAGTTGAGGAAAGCGCGTTAATATAGTTGTTTGTTCACGAAACCTTGACATGAACTAGTCATGTAATATATATACATATGTATATATATCTATGTATATCTCTCTCATGAATAAGTTACAAATCCCATTCCTGTTGAATCGGCTATCTACGCTTCAATCTGACAAAACATGCCACGTATACTGTATTCTATGGCAACTGATAGCTACTTCGATCAAAGGACTTGATTAGACCAATCACTCTATTAAAGACTTCAACTACCCAAAGATACGGTTTAGTTCACACTAGGAGCTTGCGAAGATTCAAAGAAATTTCTCTTAATAATGACATGATTAGGAATTTTTACGTTACTTGATGTGACAGAAAATGAAACATTACAAAATTACGTACAGAAGCAAATAAAAATAAAAATGCAACCATGTTAGTCAATGAAACTTCCGAGACATATCAGAAGGCTACGCGGAGGACCTTAGTCATTCTATAGTTGCACCATCCCAGTGATATATATTAATCAATATCAACTGGATGGCCGACCAGGATTTGTGTCAAGGATCGATCAAGATAAAAAATTTTAAATTTTGTAAGAATTAAGAAAAAAATTTTAAAAATTTTCGGAGACAAATACCTATATTGTTTCTAAATAATAAAAAATCTACAGGTATTGCGATGAATTTTGAAAGTTTTGGGCTGTGGCCCTCGGCTACCCCTCAGTCCACGACTGATTGGAATTCAAGGTAAAAGTTTTGGGCTATGGCCCCGGCTACCCTTTGTCAGTCCACCACTTATTGGAAATCAAGGTAAAAGTTTTAGAATTTTGGAAGAGCCTATACCTATATTTTTTTTTGTAAATAATAAAAAATCGATAGGTATTATGAAAAATTTTAAAAATTTTAAGCCGTAACTCTCGCCTGCCGGCCATTGATTGGAGGGTTATGGCTACGGACACCTTAACTTCCCCAAACTATGCAGTGGTGTTGGAAATTTAATGCATTGAGCTATTTCATTTTATTTTATTTTATTTTTTATAAATTTGGTCCCTATGGAATTAAATAACATGGTTCTTTCGATTTCCAATGATCTGATAATGACAAATTTGTTAACTTATCAATTCACCCCTTTTCTATATCCCAACCCAGCCACACAAGAGGGCAATACTTTCATGGCAGACAAAAGGCATAGTGATTGAAGCACAAGCGTTTTGAAGTTGGCTTGTTAATGGTTTCATTAGAGAATTTTCACTAGCTAAACAAGTCAAGGTCAAGATTAAGCTCAAGCACAGTTTCTTAGCAGCCCAAGCTTGACAAAAACAGGACAAGGTGGGTTGGAATAAAGGTAAAAGTTTGAGAAATTTTCAGAAACAAACACCTATATTGTTTGTAAATAATAAAAAAATCTATAGATATTACGAAAATTTTTGAAAGTTTTGAGTCATGACCCCTGCCTACCCCTGTTCGTCCCCCACTGATTGGAGGGTTATGGCTAAGTACATCTTAGCTTCCCCAAACTCTGCTTCGTCGGAAATTTGAGCTATTCTCTTTTGTAACTTTGGTCCCTATGGAATTATAGAACATGGTTCTTTCGGTTCCCGATGATCTGATAATGGCAAATCTATTAACTTATCAATTCACCCCTTTTCTATATATCCCAACCCAATCCCACAAGAGGGCAATACTTTCATGGCAGACAAAATGAATAGTTATTGAAGCGCAAGCATTTTGAAGTTGGGTGGAATTTTCACTAGTTAAACAAGTCAAGGTCAAGATCAAGATCAAGATCAAGCTCAAGCTCAAGCTCAAGCTCAAGCTCAGTTTCTTAGCAGCCCAAGCTTGACAAAAACAGGACAAGGTGGGTGGTCACACTTCTCAATTAAACACAAGAAAATGAGCCTCCTTTTTTTTTCTTTTTCTTTTTTTACGATATTGTTGTGATGTTTTAATCTGGTCCGGAGGGACATTTTGAGGAGTGTATTTGACAATAAGTGCACTGCTATTATTAACCTAGTCAGTCATCGGTTGATGATGACCACATCAGTTTGGACCCACCATTCGCTGGTGAATCCCAGTTGAGGTGGCCACTATCAGTTAGTGACTCAGTCGCAGCTGATCGACGACTTACCATCAGTCGTAGCTTCTGGTAACATTTTCTTTTAAAATAATAGGTTTCTTCGAGTAGGGTGTCCCTTAGTACTCTACGTTGAGCTATAAAATTAGAATTATTAACAAAGTTTCCATTCACATTTCCCAGTTGATTCCATTCACATTTCCTCTAACCCTGACAAATTATAGAAGATTAGAATGAGGACTACAGGACATTTACCACCAATCTTTCACAAACTTCCGAGAGAGAGAGAGAGTTGAACTGTTGAAGTTTCTACCTATAAACTAAACAGAGGTTGGTCAAGTAGCATAGTATCAGCTTCAAAATTACCACCTAAAAATGTTAATAATGGAATTGGAAATTGACTGCGATTACACTAAAACCACAATGCATATCAAAACATTTATAGCACTGCTCACATTAGAAGAGCTGTAGGAGAAACTATTGGGATACCCTGAAATCATCATAAACACAGCCAATGAGATAACTCAGTTTCTCAGGATGTTCCAAAGTCGCCTTGGAGTTGGATTATGTTACTATATAATATCAAGAGATTAGCAATTCTCTCGTTCATGGGAGATCCCAATTCACTTTCTGTTACAAGTATTGTACATGAAAAAAAAAAAAAAGGAAAAAATTACAGCCTTCCATTCTTATATCAGAGGTAGGAAATCTTACATATGATTGGTTTTCTGAAGAGTTCCTCCACTATTTTAACATCCCTTGCATTGAAATGACCGAGTCCTTTGGCAGATGTTTGCTCCGGACGCAAAGCTAAAAGCCAGCTTTCTCCGTAAATCTCGACAGAACGGACTAATTTATCATACTTTTGCACCAAGGAATGACTGCAAGAAGCGAAAAGGAGTGGTTAAAGAGCGACAAAACAGATGGAATTTATTGCTGTCAATTATCAGGGTATATTTTTGGAGGCACTTCTGAACAAATATTGAGAGGCAACAAGATATGTATAAAGCATTCTCCTCTGATTCAATCTCTAAACCCAATACATATATTTTGGCTCGATCATGCAGACACAAATGTTTAAGGCCCATTATGAAGACGATCAAGCACTAGTTTTAAATCTAGGAATCAGACCTGCTTGTTACCCGGCCACTTGTTACCAATTTTTGCAAGATTTTGCAGTTAAAATTAAATTGGTTGAGTAGCCAAGATTTCAAAACAAAGTCTCCCGAAAGAAAGGTAATTTCAAAGAGACACTAGATGAGAAATAGTTGTGAATCACAATCCAATTGGAATGGTCCCAAAGAGACACTGAACGAGGCTGAATTTGCAAAATGAAGGTGATAGATCAAGTAGCATTACGAAAATGCAATCACACACAAAATCCTACGAGGCAAGAAGGATGCTGAGTTTGGGACGTCATCACCATTATTTAATGACATTAGCTTGAAAAAAATTCTCCTGTCAAGGACTAAGTAAAGAAAAATCTCAACCAAAATGTCAAAGAAAACTCAAGCTCCTCCATTTGTAATGCTACAAATGTAAGCCACAATATGGCCAAGACATGATGTATGAGTGATAAGGGACAGTGGTAGAACCAGAATATTAATCCCGGGGGGCAACCATAAATTACAACCAAAATTTTTTTTCCTTTTCAATCAACATTGGGACATTGTATTTCGTTTACACACACACACACACATATATATATGTACATGTAATGTATATTAACTTTTATTACAATATAAATGGGTCTTTAAATCAAAATAACTATTTAAGGTGGACATTTAAAAATTTCCAAAATAGACAACTGAAAAATATTTCTAAAACTGTTGGTAAAAATATAATTTTTTTAAAATTTGGGGGAACAAATTGAAAATTACTTCTAAAAATTGAGGCCAAAGATTAGTGACTTCTCAAAATTTGAGGAGTAAATGGAACATTATTTCTAAAATCATAGGCTAAAATAGGATTTTTCAAAATCTTAGGAGGGGCATTAAGAAATTTTTAAGGGGCAAAACAGAAAAATATTTTTGAAACTATGGGTGAAGTTGAAATTTTTAAAAGTTGAGGGGTGGTAAGTGCCCCGATAGGCATGAACATTGACAGACCCACAAGGGGGTGGGTGGGGGCCACAGCCCCCAAAATTTTGAAAAATTACCCTTGACCCTATATATGCCTCTCGTAAACTTTTGAAAATTTTTCTTAAGACTCTTTACACTTTTGAGTATTTATAATAAAATAGGTATTTTATCCCCCAAGATCCAAGTAATTTTATCTTTGTCCTCTCAAGTCTAGGTAATTTTGTTTTGCCCTTCTAGTCTAGAAGAAAAAATTTAATAGGAAAGTAGCGCCTTTATTTTAACTACTTCTCTATTGCAATTTTTACCTTCTTTATATTAAATGGGTATCCTAATATAGAGCTTAAATTTAAGTGGTAGCGGTTGGTTTTGGGAAGAATGGTACCACTAAATTTTTTTCTACTTCGGCCACACCTTTGTGGAATTCCTGGCCCATCACTGGGCATAAACTGCCTCTACCCCTGATAGGGGATATAGGTTGGACAGTCAGCTATCGCATACATAGTAAAGAGGCATGTCATGACAGACGAGAAAACTACTTTCACGTATAGAAATTGACGTTCCAGTTTCTTTCTTCCTCCTCAACTTATTCTAAGTTATTCAGCTATCTAAAAGTAAAGAAGTGCCATGTCAAAATCTTACATAGGCACACTAGTCATCACTCGAGGGCATAGTAGAATAAGATCATGATACTCGTCGAATGCCGCATGTGGTACAAGTACCTGAGTCAATGAGATATAGGCCAAAAAAATTGTAAGTGACCCAGAAGCAAGATGGATCCTAAGATAGTCCTAAGAGCCATATTTACAACACATAAAAATACATGCATACTATACATATCATAATTTGGCATCAATTAGATGATTGCACGTAAGTTTCTGCTCCAGTGATAGGGGTATAAGGGTACCTCGTTCTAATTGCATAACGATTTGACGTATTATTTCGTAGTGGTTTCTCTCGCTCAAATTTGCATGTTGCTAAGTATTTCTCATTTATTGACTCCTTTTTTTCCCTAACTTCGTAATTCCATTAGCACCTTCTAAGTTTGCTTTCCATCCATGCCCGTACACTCTAGCTTCAATCGATCTTTAAAGAAACCATATTCACACTAAAATGTATAGTGTAGTTAGACCTCCTACCACAACCCCACTTAAGTTTCAGCCAGGCTCAAGTCCCCTGGGGACAAGGGGAAGAGAGTTTATCCCATTGGGTAAGCTTAGGGAAGAATCCCAACAAAAAGAGAAACTACGTCCACTAAATCCACCCATTTTTCCAAAATTTATTACCACACAAAGCAAGAAACCCTCTAAATCCCAACAATACCACCAGTTACCAGAAGATGATTACCTTGGTCTTTGTTGGAGGTGTTCCTCGCTTAGCTGTAGTTATGCTTCCAAAACCAAACTTTGGCTTCTTCTCCGCAGGCTTTAATATTTGAAAAGAGCACATCAGAGTTTCATCCACGCTCATCATTGCACTGGCATTATCAAACTCTCCACAGTAATTAGGAGCCGAAAATATAGTTACAAGTTGTCTATCAGCAAAGAACTCATATCCATCTTCCACAACCTAAAAAATATATAAAATAAAATAAAAATAACTTGACACATCCTACAAGAATGAATGCAGCAAAATGAATAGACTAAAATGCAGTTCAAACCTGGTGGGCACGACAAATAAGGTCAAGATCATGCTTCTCAAGAAACTCTATCACCTTATCAGAGCCAAAGGTATAGGAAACTCCCCTATCATTCACTCCCCATCCTTTAACATCTTTACTCGGATCTGACCACAGTAAATCGCATAGCAAACCCATTTCTGGAACATCAGTTGGACGTGGTAATTAAATTCTTGATTTGATCCAAATCATGGAGGTCAGGAGAAAGTCCCCCATGCATACCGAGTATCTTTTCATCAATGAGAGCTGCCACAAGTAGACAGTTAAAACACTCTGTGAACACTTTCCATAGTTTGACATTGAATCTTCGCTTACACTCGTCATAAAATCCATATATATGGTTTACAGAAGCACATTCCTGGTTGCCCCTCAAAAGAAAATTTTTTTTAGATATTTTATCTTGTATGGGAGGAGAAGGCATATTGTTTCCAGACTTTGCTTCCCACGATCCACATAATCCCCCAAGAATAAGTAATTGGATTAAGGAGGCAGCCCGCCATATTCAAAAAGCCTTAGAAGATCAGAACATTGACCATGAATATCACCTAGAAAAAACAACCCATAAATAAATGGACAGTCATAATGATATATTCTAAAAAGAGGGAAACAACCTAAACTATATATTCAATAGATGCTTGTCATGACCCCTCGGCGAGTTCTATTGATTTCTCTCTCTTATTTATACTAGAAGCATGTATGTTGTTATTCGCAGGAGAAATAGCAAACTTCAACAGTGGAGGCCAAAATCCTGTGTCAGATACAAAATTTACTTCCAGAACACATAAATTAAGTCCTGAAACAAAAATAGACCTGAGTACCATAGCAAATAATTGTCATCAAATTGATCCTTCACTAAGTGCATTGAACTGCTACTGACAAGGAACAGTGGAGTCATTGATTATATCAAGCTAGGCTGCATGATAATGTCCAAGTATATAGGATGCAAACGCCTTTAGTACAACAACACCAAAACAAGTGTTTGTCTCACATTTACACGCAGGACCACTAGAAAAGAAAAAAACTACTGACATGCTTGAGAAATTATGATTTATCAAACTATCAAACCCTTAACAATGAGTGTTTTAAAATTTCAACAAAAGACCAACAAGATAGAATTTTCATATAACTTTGGTCGAATTCCAGGATCATGCACTATTGATCATGCACTGATGATGCAGTGAATTTGTACGTCCTTCCTGACCTCTGATACGAACGGTTGGCGACATGAATCCTCTTACTTGGGACACCGGTGTGGTGCCTACCAAAGACACTCCGATGCCAAAGTTAGGCTAGAGATAAATGGGCAGAGTAATGAATGCTCAGGGATTGATGTATCTCGTACCTTTTTGGAGATGATGACTGCCTTTTTTATAAGAGTGTTGGCTCGGATCGTGGGCACCTTCATGAGAGAGTCAATCGTGCTCCCCAAATCATGCATCACAATCGTGGGGATGTTTCGTGTCTTGATATTAGGCTCCATGGACCATGCTCCCAGTTGTGGGGGAAACCATCCCAATCATGGGATCATGAGGGTTAATCATTAGGCGAGAATCTCGGAGTGTCTCAATGGCGGCGTCTGGTGCACTACTAGAGCTCTGTCCCTACAGGTCTATTGGGAGACCTAGTCTGGAAGGGAGTTCGAGGGTTCGGGTCTATTGGAAGACCATGAGAATGACCCTTCAGCTCACCCTCCTCCAATTCGACCACTTGCTTATGACCCTCCAGCCTTCCGCCTCCGATTCTACCACCTAGCTTACAAGTGCCAGCTCATTATCCAGCACACCATCATTAACCTGTACCTAGTTATGATTTCGGACTTCGTCAACTCCGCTATGATTGTTTGCCTTGATCGATCCTAAAGATTCGGAAGACTTGTCCTCCTGATCTGTTACAACATTCTCCCCATTAATTATGATATGATTCATGCCATTCTCTCCACTGCCATTCTTGGTCTCTAGTGATTCATTAGTGTTGCACGAACTATTACTACTGATATTCCTTTGTTTAACAAAACTTGCACTCGCACTCACTAGTAGTCATTAAGGCAATTCTTCAAGGACCCCAATATCATACCCCCATTTGCCTACATTAACCTTGCACTTTCCTTGAATTTTGCTAAAAGATTCAGTCGCCAAGTAGATTCTTCCATACTCAAGGATATCTTAGCTAATGTTCTGTGGTCCACCCCTATTACCTTTCCCCATATGCTACCAATTTTGCGAAAGATCTCCTCATTCTAGACATGCAGAGGGACCCCTCTCGCCTCAGTCCAGCACTTTCTAGCCAGGTTGAACTCTCTATACGACTAATTGTACACCAAAGTGAACCACTGATCCAGCCAGTTTCTCTCATCCTCCATGAATCCGCGTTTATCTCCTTCGTCTTCAAACATTAATAGCATTCTCCATCCACCTAGCGGCTTTACTTTGATGCATCCAACCCCATCACTGAGCATTTCTTCCTCTATCAAATGGATAGAATTTTAATTCCTTACTATACCAATCACACAGTCCTTCAACCAACTCTCATCCACCTCCCCTGCCTCAATCACCTCAAGCATCTCACTCGCCCTCAATCCTTCAGAGTCCACCTGTCTAAGTTTCTTTTCCCCATCCCCTAGGCCTCACAAATTTATTGTCCTGATCGTTGCTTGTTTGATTCTTTGTCAAAAGGATTTTTTTGAATGATATGCCATCCACCATGGAGGGCCTTACGATTGTAGGTTTGCTTGTCTTTCTAATGCTAAAATGCCCCTCCTTAGCAGGAATTTTTGTACGTCTCTTTGCATCGAACTCGGCTCTTTTTACTAGGAGTCTCTAGTGGAGACGCCATCTCCCGTTATAGTTAGAGATAGCTTTATGAAGTTCTGACGAGTGCTTGAATATGATAAAGCGAAAAGTGCTTGTTTTTTCTTTCCTAAATTTGTGGGAAACGAACGTGTCAATGACATTATCGCACCCAGAAAACATCCCCCTCATCCAAATATTGTTCATCTGCTCTGGTAGATTATCCACGAACACAGTAAACACACTCCCATGTCTTTGTTCTGCATCTGATCTCCTTCCTCTTGCAATCCCATTTCCTATATCAACCCGGACTAGGTTACTCCTTTGACCTTGCTAATTTGTATTGTTGTTTTGGACGACTGGCCAAGGATGGCTACTCTTTTGACCATACTGATCTGTGCCTGCTGTCTCTCCTCTGTTTGACAACATCCATTGCTTAGAGCTATTCAACTCCTTGATCTGTGCCTGTTGTCTCTCCTTCATGAGTGGGAGAAACCTTTTATCCATCTCTCGAATTCCATGATTTCAAAGGGAGCACCCCTCTAAGAAGTGATTTAATGGGTAATGACAAAGGAAAATTGTGTACATACGTGTTCTTTTTATCATATTCATTAGGGACTACTCTATATTTAAGAGTGTGAAGTTGTGGTGAGATATACATGTATAGCATATTCAAGAGTAAGAAAATGTTTATCATTGTATGAGGATTGGACTGGTTAGCAAATTAATAGGAGTAATTCTGCTATTTTTTTCAGCTAGAACGCATCTAAGGATGTAATCTTTGAAATCAAGCAAGAGCTAAAACTCAAAAGGGGTAAAGAGGATGCATCTTATTTAGGCCTACCCTTGTTTATTGGTAAATAAAAAAGAATGGCTTTTTTCATATTGTGGAAAAGCTTGAAAATAAGCTTAAAGGATGCATTGAAGTCTAAAGCTCTGTCCTTTTCTGGCCAAGCTACTCGTATTAAAGCCTCTGCTATGTCCCCTCTTCCGGTCTAGTTATGTCCTCTTTTAAGCTCCCCTCCTCTCTATGTAAAGCCATAAATGGTAAAATTTGCAATTTTTGGTGGGGTTCTTCCCATAGAAAAAGAGTGTGTCATATTAAAGCTTGCAGCTAACTGTGTAACCTTAAAGAAGTTGGGTGTTTCGGTTTCAAGAAGTTCTCTTAGACTAATTGTGCTCTGATTGACAAGCTAGCTTGGCAGCTCCTACAAGGTGAAAACAAATTATGAACTTCGCTCTAGCTTAGGAAGATTGTCATAAATTCAACTCTATGGAGGTTCCTAAAAAGAGTTCTGACTCTTTCATTTGGAAGGGTATCTTGGACTGTAGAGAAGTGATCCTCGAGGGGGCTTGCCGGCTGGTAGGAGACGGCTCTTCGATTGATATTTGGAAAGTCCCTGAGGTGCTGAACTTGCCAGGTTTTAAACCTCTCCCTAATTTGGAGACTCCTCATCTCAATGGTTTGATCCTCAGTCAATTCAAGAGATTTTAAGGATTCCTGTTCGTGCTTTACCAAAGGTTGACTGTTGGGGATGGCCCTTTGATAATACTGGTATTTTTCTTTTCAAAGTCTGCTTATATGTGGCCTCTATTGATCACTTGTTACAACCTATGGTACTTAGCTATGTTACCTGAACTCTTTAAAATATATAAAATATCCCATGTCAGACACAAGATACTCATATAAAGGTATGAGATATGTGTCGGATATGGCTATTTGGACATGCAAGCAACAAATATATATAAGTAGTTGAGTTTACTATAGAATTACACTAAGACTTCCATTTTATGCATGAAACGCTATATTTTCATTTGTAAACACCATTTTACATTGAAAAAAAAATAAGTACTTAAAAAATATAAAATTTAGCCGTGTCCAGATATCAATGGACTTGAGAATTAGATGAATTCGACACTTAGAAACATATCCACACCAACACTCGTAGCCAAATCCAAGTAACAGGGGTATTAGTGACCCAATGGAGAATCCTATTCCATGAAAAACTAAAGATTATGCTATAGAGGGTGGCATCGAATGCCATTCCCACTAAAGCTATTTTGGCTGAGAGGTTTGCAATTGAGGACCCTTCATACCACATTATGTGGTGATTGTATGGAATCCTCTCTGCACTTATTCTTCTGTTTCATTATTGCAAAAATGCTTCGGTTCACATGTCGTAATATCATAACTGAAAATGTTGATGCTCATTCTATTCTTGATTGGTTCTCCAAGAGCGTGAACCCCATCGATCTGGGTCAACTTCCGACCACCAACAGGAATAAGTTTAATTTGCTACCTTTGTGGTTATCCTTAAGTTCCACTCTTTCCAACGCACACGTCGAAGCCGTTTATAGTTTAAATGAAGGCATCCCCATTATCGTGTTTGCCTATGAAATTTGTCCAAATCTAGCAATAATAACTAGCACAATTTAGGAATTATTCAAATTAAAATTACAAGACAATGATGGAATTGAATCTATGGGAATTAAAATTAAACCAAAAATCTTGAGAGATTTGTGAATTGATTTTTGCTATCAACTAAGCAATTAATAAAAAACAACAATTAAAATACCAATTTGAACAATTAAAAATCTAGCTAGAGCAATTTAATAGACTTGATAATTCTACCACAACTAAAAGTAATTAAAACTAAAATTAGTTTAAGCTAATGAAAATCCAAGCAATATGATTAGGGATTTAAATGGAATAAAAGGGGTTGGATGCAATTGATCCAACCTACCAATTTTGGCGTGGAATTTGAAGGGGAAGTTTGGGTTAACTCAAATCAAGGATCTCCCAATGGATCCTTGATTCGGAATATTTAACTTTAAAATCTTGGATTCTCTTTTAATTAGAATTAGATTTAATTAACTTTGAAAGATTCTTAGAAACAAACCACAAGTTAATCAACCATGATTATAGACCTAAGTTTTCTACAACAATCAATTTCAAAAATAGAGAATAATCACAATATAGATATTCAATGAGATTTAGAAACTCCTCTTTCACTTCCCATACCTTCCTTGGTAGGTCTTTACATTTGCACCCAAACTATGAGTTTAGCTAGAGAAATCCATGGAAGAAAGCTTATAAAAATGAACAACTAACATCTAAAGCTATGAATCTATAATTTATTGAACAAAAACTCTTGTTTAGATTATAAGGAAATGATGAGCAAGGTAATAAGGAAAGAGACAAAAATCTAGTAAGATTTTATCCCAAACGTTCTTCTCAAAACCTATCTACAAAATCCAAAACAAAATAAACATTCTCTAGGATTATGCTCTAGCCACCGCACTTCTCCAAAAAAAACAAAACTTAACCTAAAAACTGACTTCTCTTGGTTTTACATTCAAATTCTGTGCCAACCATCTGAAAAGCATCCGATGCGTGTCCACAGTGCTTCCGAACGGTGAAATTTACCATCCGAATGGTTGGCTTGACTATCTGAACGGTCTTCGAATGCTAAATCACGACTCTAGAATGGCTTCAGATGCAAAAACTTGACTCTGGAAGTCTCTTGTCTGACGTAGCATCCGGATGGTATCCCGTTCCGTCCAAAGAGCGTCGTCTGAACTGTGAATTGACCGTCCGAACAGTAATACCACCGTCTGAACTGTCCTTATGCACTTTTGGCCCATTTTTACCATTTTAGTTCGAAAAATGTACAATATACAGAGAAAACCCGTTTAGAGCAATTTATTACTAAAAACCTATTCTAAGAAACATATTGGGACTAACAAATCACTAATTAGGAGATTAAGATTACACTTTTAGAGTGCAATCACCTTATAGAGTGAATTTGGAAATGACGAAATCTAGTTGCTTTGAGGCTAAAGTCATTGAATAATCTCCATTACAAAGGAAATCCTAGATCTCTGGGCTGAGCATTGTGAGTCTAGAGATACCCCTCATCCTTATGGCCAATGGTTTCAACCTTCTGTAGTCTCTTCATGGTCCTAATCCCTCCCTCCCTCCTATGGGCACCATTAAAGTCAACTTTGTTGTCACTAAAAGTATTGTGTGACAAAAAACAAATTCTCACTATTTGCTTGTTCTTTAGTGACAAAATTGCTTTGTCATAAAAAGTTTAAAACTATTGATGATTTCAATTTGCCACAAAAATCATTAGATTTCATCACTAAAAATTACATTTTGTAACTAAAAGTTACATTTTGATTTCCCTTTAGAGATGACATAGCGAGTAACAAAATACATAACATATGGTGATGACATTATTTATCTCTAAAAATCTTTTAGCCACCACTTGATTGTCACTAAAGGTTATATATAGTGACAAAGTCAAGTCACAAAACCTTGAAATTTAAAACATTTAGTCACGATGATAGTTTGTCACTAAAAAAGCCATCCCTAATTTTGTATATTTTTTATTTACAATGGACTTGTTTTGTGTAATCCTCCTACCATTACGAATCGTAAGCCCACAAGTAGGGCACATATCACTTTAAAATAGGTTAAAAATCATCCGTTAATCATTTTACTGAGAACATATTAGCAAATGCATAGTACAAACAACAACAAGCAATATCATTTACTAAAAATGTAGAGAGTAACAATGGATATTCAATTGTCATGAATTGACTGCATTACAGAAATCCAGAATCAATTGAGCAGTAAGCAATACCAAAAACTACAATATGATGGGTAATAACAAAAAACATTGTAGTGTACCCATGGATAAAATTGATAGCTTCGTTACGTTTCCAAATGTTCCATTTCATAATCAAGACAGGTAGCACCAAACATCTTTTTACATGTGTAACACCATTAGCCAGAGTCTTCCACCAACTTGAAGTTCAACAACCTCACCACAAGAAAATTAGCTCTTTCTAATCCATTCTTAACCAGCTGCCTGAGCCCTATCATTAAACCTGCATGCACACACACAAACACAAAAACAATCAAATCTTTACATTGCAAAAATTAAGGGTTCAAGAAAAATGTGGAAATGAACATCCATCTTTGTCCACAATCATCATAAATATCATCCATCTTTTTCCACAGTCATCATAAATATCCCCCAAGTAAAAAAAAATTATCTCAACTAGTAATAAACGATATCACATCGTCTCAGTAACACGGCATTACACAAGATGTGACCCCCAAGTAAATAATTCTGCAACCTTGTTGTCCATTTACCTAAGCCTATCTCAGATTTCAACATTTTCACCCAAAGGAAACTACTAAGAATGCATTACTTCACTATTAGCTAAGATGCTTATCCGTCAATCAGAATCATACTTAGCTCATCACAATTGGGCTAAAGGTGAAAAACATGATTGGCAGCCTTTCTAGATATTCAATATCCTAGAAGCACATCAACTAAGACTTCTGCTTAATTTGGTCTGTATAGAAACTCTGGGTTCATTGCCTGAATTAGATGAAAATGCAGAAGCTGAAAAGGAAATCTACATTTAAATGCTTCAACAAATTGGAACCCATAAGTTATATCAGCAAACAGTATACAATGCATATACTATACAGTAAATAAAAGCTTAATAATCTAGTCTCCTGTAATTTTGTCTTTTTCATTGACAAATTTGGATAGTTTGAGTACTAGTTGGAACCCTCTAATTGATCATTAATAAATTCTTTTCAGTCAATGAATTGTTTATTCTTGTTGAGTGCCTTCGTACCTGATTGACAACTTTATGAAGCAGTAAATGTGCATAAACTCCTCACGTTTAGCCTCATGACAGCATCAACAGCCAGTTTTGCAAAATGTTCCCTGTCCTGGGAGAGTATTTTGGAACTCAAACTAGTCATTGCAATCTTCATTAAGTCTATCTTAAATTTCTCTGCATTAGCCAATAATGTAAAGCATATAAGATATATCCAAAATTACAGAAATTGAAAGTAGAGTTTTGATGTTAAGGAACTCAATAGAGGTGTGAACTCGGTGAAAATTACTTCACAAAAATACCGTCCAAAGGTTACTAACTTGATTAAATATTGTTATGAAAACTAAATGTGCAATGAAAATCAACAGCATATTAATATTGCAAAAGCTACCAACTAACCAAACCAGAGGAAGAAGATTAGTAAAGAGACCTGGATGGCGGAGGTAAGGGCATGGCCTATTATAAGGCTCTAGTCATACTTGGGGTTGATAGAATCTTCCATTGCAGAGAAAAATGAAACTTGTGACTTGTTAATTTTTATCACATAAACTACGACTAACTGATGTAATTGTCAAAATGAAGACAAAATATTGCTTACAACAAAACAAGGAGAAAATCATAAAAATACTCCTGGGGCGAAAAAACAATGCCTAATTCTTAACATGGTAGTAGAAATAATGCATTTCAACCCAGGACTGCCTGTCTGCCCAAAGAAGATGGATAGAATCATAAAAGTTACAACCCTGTTTTGCTAATTAATTCTTCTATACATATAAGGGTCACACAGTCAATGAAATCCTCCAACATACAAAAGAAGGTGGATAGAAGTTAAATGGAAACTAGACATATACAAGTTAGGTAATGGAAAATTAAGTCATATAGTCCACAAAATCAATTACAGCAATAAAATTTGCAAGGAAAGCACATCAAATATGCAGTGCAAGCATTCCAAAGAACAAATAAATTACTTCAAGATTTAGAATGAGCTCGTTTCCAGGGCACATCCTGTTTCCTGCTCCACAGGGAAGAAAAGTTCCTGCTTTGGGATTAAGTCCCTATGCACAATGTAAAGCATATTAGCATACTATATCATAGTAAACTATAGAAACATGCAGAATATTCTATGCAAAGACCATCTGTTAAATAGTCATGTATAAATAAATGAATCAAGAATAAGAAGAGAACAAGTACTATTGAATTTACATCCCATCTGGAAGGATAGAATTCCGTTGGGTTGGGGTAGGTTTCAGGTCAAAGTGTATTCCTCTAAACTAGACAAGAAGTTTACATCCCTTGGGAATTGTATAGCTTGAAAAATCATAAGTTGGTACTTGGATGCCACATATTAACACATTTCTGATGGCCAAAACACTAAGTATTGTGGGATCAATATCTATTGGCAGAACTTGATGCAAACTGATGGCATGAAGTTGTGAGACAAACATGAGGTCCTTTCCCAGTTAAGGCCGCTTTGTAGTGAATAATTTTGTTTCACAAACATCATTCAAGAAAAAAAGAAAAAGAAAAAAAAAAAGGCATGCATTGGAAATACCATTCAAAGTAGAACAGAGAACAACCAGAAAAGAAAATTTCAGAAGCATGAACTAACCCCTTTTATAGACATCTGCTTTTGCCTCCCGGAAGACCAGAGACGAGAATGTCACCACACGAAGTGTTTTATCAATCACCTTCAAGAGGAAAAAAAAAAATAGAAGAATAAAATGGAAGTGACTTCAGTTAAGTTCTGATTGTGAATTGAGTATGTCGGAGCCATAAAACTGAAGAGGATCATGTACTGTAGAGAGATACACCATTTGTTGTACTTCCTTAAGTGTCATCCCCTTTTGTGTAGCTGGCATGTTCCTTACCATTGTTTCTTGCTCTGCCAACAATCCAGACCACTTTATTTAGGAAGCAGACTTCGAAATTAATCACAAAACTTGTAAATTGACCACAAAACTATTGTTTCCTTACTTGGAAACAAGCATATCTCCATAACCAATCGTTCCTATCTCGATTAGATCTTAGGATTTCAAATTGAAGAAATTAGGAATGCTAGTGCTAGGGTTCCGATTAGCAACGAAAGAGAGATTGAAACAGAGACGACCTAAGATTTAGAGCGAGAGATTTGAACTCTGTTTGCAGTGAAACGCAAGCTAAATTCATAAACGACTTGAGCTAATTATTCATTCATTAGCCTCACTGGTCTATTTTGTCACTTGGGAGTTATTCATTCATAAGCCTCACTGGTCTATTTTCTCTCTCACGGCTGATATCAGAAAGGTTTTCAGGGAATAGAAGTGGATGACATAAGCTACAATCATCTAGAATTAATCAAACTCATTTTCTTTTATTTTCATTAACAAAAGACAACATCAACATCTCTACACAAAATCACCGAAATGAAAAGGAAACAAAAAAAGAGAGAGAGAGAGACAGACAGACAGACAGACAGAGAGGAGAACAAAAGGGTCCAAGAAAATATTACTCAACAGAAACATAATGTGTATCACACAAAGAGTAACATAAAACAAACACTTTAGGTATATAATTGCTTTTGAACTTGAGATATCCAAAGCGTTTATATATCTACATGATCATCTGAAGACTCATAAAGACCATTTTTTGAACTTTCAAATAGCTTGATTTGAACTTCACAACTCGCCCCAAATTAAACAGGAACAGTCCTGTTAGTAGCACCCTGTTGGTCTGACGTTCATGGCTCAGCACAATCATCCTCATTCTCACCTGACATCTCCTCAAGCGATTTGCCCTTCGGCTCCGGCACAAGGAAAGTAAACAACATCCCCAAGAAGTTGACACAGCCAAGTACGATGAGCGAATTCTTCACACCGATGCCAGGTTTGTAGCCAGCATCAGTCTTCTTAGGGTCCGTGGGTTGGGAAGCATACAAGAACCCGAATGCTCCAACTATGGCACCGGCCTTTCCTGCCGCGGCTGATATTCCATGGCAAGTTGATCTCAGCCTTGCCGGGAAAATCTCTGCCGGCACAACAAATGTGGTGGCATTGGGCCCAAAATTCGCAAAGAAGAAGGTGAGCGAATACATTACAACGAATCCAATTCTGTTCTCGTGCAATGTCCAGTGATTGTATGGGAAGGCGAGGGCAAACATGAACACGGTCATGAAAAAGAAACCCATCAATTGAATGACAAACCTTCCAATAATATCAATGAATGCCACTGTAAACCAGTAACCCGGGACAGTACTGCAAAGGGCAATTAAGGTCTGTGCCTTTGCAACCCGATAAACCTCATGAACTGCATTCATGCTTGCAGCCGGGGGGATCCACCCGATGGCCGTGAAGATATCTTTCTGGAATAGATTTTGGCTATAAAAGGCAATGTCTAGTAAGAACCATGTGGAAGTAGTTCCAAGCAAGTGAAGTCCATGGCGGCGAAGAAATTCCTTGGTGAACAAGCCAAAGGTGTTTGATGGTTCTTCAGTCAGCTTCTCTAACTTGGCCTCTTCTGGGTCTAATTCAACATGCAACACCTTAGCCATATCATTAGCCGCCTGCTTTGCGTTCTTGGCGATAAGGGCAGTGTAACGGGCAGTCTCAGGCATCTTCATACGCCAGTAGTAGGTGAGGCCGGCCGGGACAGCTCCAAACATTAATATAATGCGCCAAATATAGTCGGCCTGAGGCACGGTGGAGCCAAAATGGTCAGCACTGTAAGGGGGAGCAGGGTATGCGTGGTCGAATGCTGTTGAGACTATGAGAGCAACAATCCCACTAGTTAGAATCCCAAACCCTTGCATTGCAAAGACAGCAGAGATAAAGGAACCTCGAGTCTTCTTGTTGGCATATTCGGACATTATGGTGGCTGAAAGGGGATAATCGCCACCAATGCCAAACCCTAGCCAGAATCTGAAGAAACAAAGGGTGGCCATGACACCCTTTGCGTGGCTTCCAAAAGAAAGCCCCGAGGCAAGAGAGCAGACAACCATGAGAACTAGGGTAACACCATAGACCTTTTTTCTACCCATTTTGTCCCCGAGCCAACCGAAGAAAAGCTGGCCAAGTAAGGTGCCAACAAGGGCGACACCGGTCACGGAAGATGCCACACCGGGAGGTAACGTGCCTGGCTTCGGACCGTCCTTGTTGTAGTAGATGCGTCCGAGTAACTTGGTGACAAGGGAAATGCTAAAGAGATCATAGGCATCCGTGAAGAAACCCATACCGGCAATTACAATTGCAGTGAAATGGTACAATTGGGTCTTGGCCACATCGAGTGCATTAAGCACTTGCAATTGTTCTCTAGCCATGGCTAGAACTCCAACAGTTCTTGAAGGAGTCCCTGGATTAGAACAAAAGGGTGATCAGAACATGTAAACTTCAATAGCTTCATATCACAATATATCTTCGCCAATGAAATGAATTCATCACAAAGTTCAACAGAAACAAAACTTATAAGCATAAAAGAAATGAATTTAAGGACAAAACAATTGAGAAATTCTTTGGAACATGGAGATAAATTTAGGTAAGTGTCACTAAAATCCTCCTACCGAGCGTATGTGTACTCAATGGCTGTGTGACCTTGTAAGATAACCACAGTTTATTTATTGAAATATGTGAAGATATTTTCTAAAAATCCCATATATTCCTAAGGATGTGCTTCTATGACTAAGCTAAACATTAACTAATTAAGAAAAGGGTCACACAAATATCTGACTTATGTGTGTTACATTGTAAAATAACTTTGTTATTGGGGCAATGATGCAACTATAAATTGAGGTTCTGACCAAGGCGTGTCAATTCCTAGTTGGAAACTATCAAAATTTATACCCTGGTAAAATGATGACTTTTCAAAGATGAAATTAGGTAGCGATGGAATAGACAGATCAACTACCCTAACCAGAAAGTTACTCATGAATTATATACCTAATTGAATACTCAAATGTAAATCTGTGTAATGAGTTGAAATAGTGTGCATATATATAAGTTCTCTCTCTCTCTCTCGCCAGTGGTACAAATAATTATAGTTCATTTTGGTGTGCTTTTAGGTACTTAGTGTAATGTCATTATAGGTATTATAAGACTATGTCATTTGGTTTTGAGATAAAACCTAAGAAAGCAATAAATATAAAATTTTGTGTGAAGAAAAAAGTGGTAGTTGAAATGAAAACAATACTGACTAATTAAAGTCTATCTGTGGCATTAAATAAAGATTGGCCTTCTGCGGATTTATCTTGAAAGATACGTTTGTGGTAGACTGAGATCACGGGCTACTGTACAATTAAGGAGGTGACTTTGACTTGTCAAGCCAGCCAGTACATGAAAGAAAAAGAAGAGAAACTAGAGTCCAAAACAAATAGTAGCATGGAAAGATCATGAACCCGCTTGTCATGCTATTACTGGTTTATTACAATGATATATAGAAACAAAAAAGACATACAAAAGAGGCCATATTGAAGGACTTCTGGTTTATGCAAAGTTAAAGGCTAGATATTATTTTCATAGGTTCATTCAGATAATTAGCCGAAGAAGAAACTCTCTCAATTTCCACAAGATTTGTTCTATACATAACATTCATTTTGACAAAATACTAATATAACCAATTCAAGTGTGATGAAAACTAATTCAAAAATTAACTAGAAAGAATTCCAAACAGTGCAAATTTGTAGACTGTATACCAGTCCCAAATTTCTCTTGTAAAAATATTTTAGAGAGAGAGAGAGAGAGAGAGAGAGGAAACTGGATAGTTACAGCTACAAGTCCTATGGATCAGCACCTTATAGATGAATAGACTCTTAACACCTAAGAGGTGAAGGGTGCCCAACCATATATGATTGCCTTTTATTTACATAAAAAGGTAACAAATTAACCCGCAAGACCCAGCAGAACAGTGATGAATCCAATCGAACCAGTTAGGAACTTTGATAATATCTTCCACTCACAGAGAGAGAGGAGAGAGAGAGAGAGACATACCTGCTTTATTCTGCACTTACTCTAGAAGAGCTGACGGAAGAGAGAGAGAGAGAGAGAGAAATGGGAAGGGTTGTGTTTTAGAGTGGGGCTGGCCGGCTTTATAAAGTGGATGTACATCCGAACCTTCAACTTGCAAGTCCTGATCAGAATCTTCTCCAGTATATAATGGAATATGCCCTTCACTCGGGTCAACGCTTCACAATGTTGCTTCTTCCCCCATGGATTCCTAGCACTATCCATACAACTTCCTAATTAATTACAATTATCATACATAATATACTTCGCCTCTATTATTTGAAAAATTCTACCATGGGCTGGCAACCCACCAGAAAAGATGAGGTGTACTCCGTTAATGACAATAGGCACTCTGTAATTGGAGGATCCGCGGGAAAAGAAGAGTAGACATGATTAAAAAAAAGTAAATAAATAAGATTAAAACAACCTTGTTTAACAGTGCTACACAAACAAAAATTTTATAAAAAAAATAATTTGATTCTTTATGATTTTTTTCATTTCAAACTAAAACTTCAATTATTGTAATTTATAATTTCAAAAGTCTCACTCACACATCATTCTAATTGAGTTTTCTTTACAAAAAAATATGTTCTTATAGAATTTTATTCGAGTAATTTTGTAAAATGAAATGGACGGTGAGTAATGTTAATACAACGAAAAACATAAATAGAGAATGATATAACTCATTAGAGCCTCTTACTTCAAAATCACTCTTAATTATAAAAATACAAAAATCACACAATTTGGTTGATTTTTCTCCATAATATGTAAGATTACAAATTTCCTTAGATATTGCCCATATGATGGATGCTACGGATGGAAGCAATGATATCTTCAATTCCATCCAAAGCCGAAGCTCCATCAATCATAATGTGGTCCCAATTTCTTCTTCACTAGCTAATTTATCCCGGCTCATTTTTTAATTCTACTACTAGTCCTTTGTTATTCTCAAAATTAAATACAGAGAATTAGAATATAGAGAAAACTTGCGTCATTCAATAACCTGATACCCGAATCATCGTTTTTCCGAAGCATCAAAACAAAAAAAAACATACCCCAATCATCATTGCAAACTTTTATCAATATTCTCTAAGACAAGTCAGAAGCCCAAAGAGCAGAGCCTATCTGGATAAGCTGAAACATAGTGCAGTTTAGTTTTGAAATTCTCCTTTTTAAACTCAAAGTAGTTGGAAGAGAAAATGTCTGGGTGACAGGAGACCATAGAAAAGTTTGTTCTGGGGACCTCCGGAACATAAAATCCAATTATGGAAGTTTCTGCTAAGGGTCTTAGGTTCTTAGGCAACTCCACTGCTTGCAGTGATTACCGATAAAAGGATTTTATTATTCAGAGTAGGTAGGCGCAGATTGATAGGTGGCACGTTAGACGCGATCTTGACTAAAATGCAAATAATTTTCACTTAGCTTTTTGTCAAAACACAAAAAAGAATGTAAAAAATGAGAATAACCCATCATCTATTTTCGAATGACTTCACCATAATGTGCGAAAAGGATAGTGTTGAAGTCACCATTAATATCAAAGTATATATTAGTTCTAAATTTTAATCTTATAGAAAAATCATACTAAAAATCTCATCAAAATGATATATTATGACATTTTTATAATTAAGAGTACGAATAATTTATTTTTTAATGAAAGACTTAATTCAATCATATCACTCTATATACAAATTATGTATAATTTTTCTTGTTTTCACAGCCTACTCCTTTACTTCAAAACATAATAACCTTTTTAAAATTTCTAGTATCAGTCGCAATTGACGCTCACACTTGCTAACGCTTATCCCGTATCACACACATGAATGCCTACATTTCTTTCAGTAGATTGATTTTTATGCATTGGAGTTGTTATAACTATATATGGTAAGTATGAAAGAAAAACATGTCTCTAGAATAGAAATGTTATAGATTATTTGAGTTACTTTTTATTTTTCTTTTTCTTGTTCTAATTTTTTTATAAAGAAAAAATTGGTTTGGTAAACATATTTCAAAGGGATGCTAAGCAACAGTAACTTCTAATTAAGGACCCGTTTAGTATAATTTTTTTTAGTTTTTTTAGTTTTATTTTTTTGATTAATAAGTAAAAAAATAGCTAAAATTTTTACTTTTTTACTCTCACAAACTAAAGATATACAAATAAGTAAAAGATAAAAAACAAAAAATTCAAAAAAAAATAATTCTTTTTACTTATAAACTAAAAAATTTAAGTCAAAAACTCTACTAAACATGCCCTGAACGTGAGGCATGCGTGACGAGGAGAGACTTTCCATGAATATGTGAACCAGTCTTTCTATATATAATCTAAGAAACTCACCCAGTACGGCCAGTACCTTCCCAGCACAATGATTGGTGCTCCCTACCAATACTTTCAGTAGGTATTTGAGAATAAATGACAAAACAATTATACTATTGGTTTGGTCATGATATTAAAACTTCGCCAACCGATGACACCTGGTAGTTGCAACCTATGTCACACAATACGAGGTGTTGATACGAGAATAAAACGAAAGTGGGAGGGTGTTGTTTGTAAAAGTATATTGAGAGTGTGTGTATTACTAGAGCGCATGTATATATATACATTCAAAAATAAATGTGTAGATAAATACATATTTTTAAAATAATTTTTAATTTTTGTATGCATCAATTTTTTTAAAAATATCTCAATTTAGAGTGTTTAAAACAAATAAAAGAAACAGTAGTAATTTCTTTATTAACTTACAAAAATTTTTATACAAAATTTTAATAAAGGCATGTTATTATATTTTAATATCATGACAAGTAACTATTAATTCAAATAAGAATTCAAAATTTTGAGCATTTGAGTACGTAAACTTTTTTTCCCTGAAATTAACTCTCAATTTGTCAGTTCAAGGAACATAATTCGTCCACTTATTAGAAAGATTGGTGACATTGGTTATGACACTTGAAAAGTGTTTTGAGTAAATAGCACATCAACTCCAAACGTGATGATGAGTTTATCTCTACTGCAATCCCTTCTAATGCAACCATGTCTGTATGATTTCGAAGAAACAGCTAATTAACAGCAAATACTCATACCTCAAAGCATGTTCATGTGCAGTAACAACAATATTTTATAAGGTTTTATACCATTTGTGGACTGGATTATAAAGTTCGCCCATTTGTACACCTAACGCAATACAAATATAATAAAGAGAACTCTATAAGTATACATTTGAGAATTCCGATGTAAAACTTGAATACAACTTGTAAAGACATCCCAAACACAAAATTTGCATTGTTTATTTGGCGCTTCTGAATCAAGTTAACATTGTCTCAAGCTTCTAATCTCTTGGCACAAGTTCAAGTGATTCAACATGTTGGCGTGCAAGAGCCAAGCTCAATCCTATCCCATAGAAAAATGCGTCCTGTTGATTATTTTGCATGATATTATCCACAATCTTCGCATGTGATCATGGTTAATTTCCGAATAATGTCCTAGCAATTTACCAAAATAGGTTTCAAATCCATGTCAGCGACCCATCAAGATTTTTTTATTTTTACTTATTTTATAACTAAAGCCATCCCAGTTGCTGTGTATTCATTGTTGCATTGACCCTTCCTTAGCACGAAGAGCCAGCGAGCTACCAAACTTCAACATCTTCAAGATTTATGATTCTTACATGATCGGCACTGCATAAAGTCTTTTATAATGTAGTCGAATGATATGGATGTATAAGTCCTGACCCAAACAGAGAAGGTTAAATTCTGATGACATAACATGCAAGTACATCATTATAACCATCACCATCGTCAGTTCATTTTATTTAGGAGTAATTATATTTTATTTTATTAAGATTTGAGCCAATAGCAGACTTGGGATTTCAATTGAGGAGAGAGCATAATTTTTTTTGTTAAAAAAAGGATTTAGGAAATTTTTTTGATTTTTAGGAGATCAATACGCTATATAATACTTTAAACATCTAAAAATCTATAAGGGTGAAAGAAAATTTAAAAACTTTGGGAGACCAATACATTATATTGTATTCAAAATATCTAAAATTTTGTAAGGTATAAAAGAGATTTTGAAAAGTTTGGGGCCCCTACCTACCCCCTTCCGTCTGCCTCTAGTTTAAGCGAAAATCAAATGATCCATGTGGTTCAATCTTTATAATTTGGACTAATATACAATATGGATAGAACCGTGACAAATTTTGTGAAATGACAAAAATATTACTGCAAAAGACAACCATTTATTTGTCATAAAAATGTAAAATCATTTTTTTAATGTTCTATTTTAAAGAAATGCAATGGCAAAAATACCCATAAGATATAACTGTCGTTAATGCTAACCGTTTTCACTCATATTTTATAGTTTAATCCAAATCATAAGAGGATATGTGTTTACTTTTAAGTCCATTTTACAGTTTGAAATTTGGACTCAATTTTGAAAAAAAAAAAAAAAAAAGGATAGGTAGACTTGTATAGATAGGATTAAACATTTCAAATTTGCACTCGAGCTCATATTGTTTTTCCAAGTAATACTATACCAACAAAATTTTGTTTAGAAGATTGCTATGGTTTTTGTAATTCTTTCTTTTTTAAAGAAAAACACAAACCAACATGGCTCACAATTTAAAAAATAGCATCATAACATTCTGAATAGAATTTCTGTATAAAAGTTATGTTTGCGCATCATTTTCCTTCTTTCTCCTAGCACAGACGATTTCCTTGGTTGGCATAGTTCCTCCTGTGAAGTTAACCCTGCATCGCTGGGATACAAATGGTAGGAGAATTGGATTGTCCTGCATTGGATGAATCAATTACTCACAATCAAGAGATAATAGAGATATTAAATTGAATCAGCGTCAGCTGGTCCTTGCCATCAAAATCATGTTTTATGCCTTGCTGGTTACAGTCGAAAAGCTTCTTTAATTAAAGTCAAAAGCCGATTCAGATTTTTTTTAACAACAAAAAGGGGTTTAAAGAAGAGTTTAGTGGCATTAAAATTAGATTTGAGGCTTGTTGGCATCATTGTCAACCATCTATAACCAATTATAATAAGCATCATTGACATTCCTTCACATGTTGAGGCATTTGAATTAATATTGCAGATCGTGCAAAATTAAAGAACAAAACACTAATACAAAATTTGAGAAGTTGGACCTTCTCACCCTCTCTATGTGCATGGTACTCAGGGTAAAGCATTTGTAGGATTTTATCTTCTTATTTTATTTTTGTTTTTATGTCCAATTTTAGAAAAGGAGGAAAAAATTAAAAAATAACTGCTAGACTCACTTTTCAGGTTTTGAACAAAGTTGCCAAAAAACTCATTTGTAAGTAATACGGGCATGAAACTCAGTTTGAAATTTTTAAGAAACATTTTGAAAATTGTTGAAAAACTTTTAGAATACCTTTGAAATACTTAACAAAATGCTTGGAAAACATGACAGAAACGCTTGGTAAACTCTTAGAAAACTATTGCAAAACTTGAACTATTCATTTTTATACATTTTGTATGTTTGGTTGTTATATTGTATGCTTGGTTGTTTGAAAAAAAATGATGGACAAAATAACATAAAAAGAAATAAATAGAAATTCAAAATTTCCCATCTTCTTCTCTTTTTTTCTCTTATTTTTTATTTTTTTCCTTAATAAATTCAAATTTTAAACATAACACTAATATATATGGTTCATCACCATTAACAAAGAAACCTAAAATTATAGGGTAAATTAGAGTGACCTCCTTAAAATTACTGACAGTGACACAAACTTCCCCTCTAGTTTCTGAAATAGTACTGCACTTGCGACAATATGCAGGACCTCCCTTCCCTTAACAAATTGTTAATAGGATTGACAGCAAAATATGATGTCTAGCATTTTTAATTCATGAAATACCAATTTTGCCCTCTTAGTATACAACTTAATTCTATTTTTATTATATATTATTAAAAATAAATTACCTTGCTCTATTCCTCACCAATTCTATTTTGCCACATCATCATTACTACATAAAATATTAGTACCTGATCATTACCACACTCTCCTGTATTCTCATGACCAAACACCAAATGCTTCATCTTTCTCATCTTTACAACCTGGCCATCTAAACCTAACCTTTACACCGCCGGTTGGACCAGTCAGCGATTCACCACCCATCGCCACCATTGATGACTCCTCCTCCTCCCTCCCTCCCTCCCTCCCTCCCTCCCTCTCACTATTTCTACCAACCCAATTGACTCACCCAACCACTGGTCCACTAACCATTGCCGGAGCTGTCTCAGATCACCCCACTGCCGCCATGTCTCCTCTTCCACAATCACCACGATACAACACCGCCACCTCTTCCCTCTCTCTCTCTCCACATATATATATACATGTGTGTCCATATAGACAGATAGGCGGGTGTGTGTTAGCCGAGAGAGATAAGGAATTGAACCCAACCATTTGTCTCTCTCTCTCTCCACAACTAACCCAAACAAACCCATACCATCACTGCCCCTCTACCAAAACACCTCCCACCGTCGCCATCACCACAATTACAACCACTATTGCCGTTTCGGTTGATTAAATTTATCAAATTTAGATTATGAGATTTTGAGAAATTGGAATGTTCTTCGGGTCTGGTTTCATCAATTATTATGTGAATGTTTGTGTTTGTACATATACACATATGTCTAGCTAATTTGTTTGTATGTATATATTTATACTTACGTATAATTGTGTGTATGTGTATATATATATATAGGTGGGCCAATTGCAAAGGCTGAGGAGGACTAGGAGGGTGGAAGGCAGAGTTGTGGGGCGGTGGTGTGGTAGTCAATATGGGAGGAGAAGAAATTAGTAGATACAGTGTGTACTTGGACGGAGTGTGCTTATGGAGAGAGAGAGAGAGAGGGAGAGAGAGAATAAATGGCCAGTCTTCTGGTTTGTGGAATAAAGTGGTTGGGGGTACTGGCTGGTTGTTGGTGTACTAATGATGGGTTGGCTTGTTTCGCTACAAGGATAATGATAAAGTAAAGAAGTTTAAAGAATTGGTCAGCAAGGGCTAAAACGATAAAATGACACACTCTGACGCGATAAAATGACGCACTCCGACGAAAGAGGCAAGTGTCATTTCAAAAATTACAGAAAAAAAAAAAAAAGGTTTCTATTATCCTCAATAACCTCAAAGGAGGTCTCCCTAATTTATCCTAAATTTTACAATAAAGAGCTCATAACTAACTTTATATTATCACCAAGAAGACTATTATCTATAGCTATTGTAAATTAGTCACTAGTTGTGAATGACACATCAATTGAATTTAATCGTTAGCTAGTAAGATTTGATTAATTTATCACCCACCAACTAAAGGACACTAACAACCACGACTGTATAACATTCTCCTATCCACAAAAGAATCCAAGAAATATTTTAAAAACACTGACAACAACTTCTTTGGCAGGTACTCTATGAACTTTCTCGCAAATTAAAAACAAACACAATCCGAAGTAGAGTGTTTGTCATTGGCGTGTCATAGTCCATTGCAAAGCACTCTCCCTGACAAAGAGATGGTACGATTGGTGAAACGACAACGTCTTCTATAGTTAATTGGAGAGAGAGAGAGAGAGGGAGAGAGTTGATAAATGACAAAGATTGGTATGTGAACGTGCAGACCTAAACGCACTTACCAATCGAAACTTCCACAAGGCACAGGTCAAGGTCGTCTCTGTAATTGTCTTCAAAGCTGAGGAAAGTGCGTTAACATGGTTGTTTGTTCACGGAACCTTGACATTGCACCAACAACGCGGAATGAGCTTTCAGTTCATTAGTCATGTAATATATATATATATATATGTATATGTATGTATATATGTATATACATACATGACAAAACATGCCATGTATATTCTATTGCAACTGATAGCTACTTCGATCAAAGGATTTGATTAGACCAATCACTCCTCTATTAAGACTTCAACGTGTAGTTCACATTAGGAGCTTGTGAAGATTCAAAGAAATTTCTCTTAATAGTGACATGATTAGGAATTTTTACGTTACTTGATGTGACAGAAAACAATATTAAAAAATTACGTACATAAGCTAAAAAAAAATAAAAATGCAACCATGTTAGTCAATGAAACTTCCTAGACATTTCAGAAGTCTACGCGGATGGACCTTAGTCATTCTATAGTTGCACCATCCCAGTGATATATATTAATCAAATATCAATTGGATCCAGTGGCCTACCAGAATGGGTTGAGGAAGGACTAAGATAAAAAAATTTTAAATTTCGTAAGAACTAAGGTAAAAATTTTCGGAGGCAAACACCTGTATTGTTTGTAAATAATAAAAGATCTATACATATTACGATGAATTTTGAAAGTTTTGGGTTGTTGCCACCTACCCCTGGTCCGTCCACCACTGATTGAAACTCAAGGTAAAAGTTTTAGAATTTTAAGAGGACTTTTGTAAATAATAAAAAATCTGTAGGTATTATGAAAAATTTTAAAAGTTTTAAGCCATAGCCGGCGCCTGCCACGGTCCGTACGCCACTGATTGGAGGGTTGTGGCTAGGTACATCTTAACTTCCCCAACTATGCACTGGTGTCAGAAATTTGATGCATTGAGCTTCTTTTTTTTTTTTTTTTTTTTAATAAATTTGGTTCCTATGGAATTACATAACATGGTTCTTTCGGTTCGCGATGATCTGATAATGGTAAATTTATTAACTTATCAATTCACCCTTTTCTATATCCCAACCCAGCCACACAAGAGGGCAATACTTTCATGGCAGACAAAAGGCACAGTGACTGAAGCTCAAGCATTTTGAAGTTGGCTTGTTAATGGTTTCATTAGAGAATTTTCACTAGCTAAACAAGACGAGGTCAAGATTAAGCTCAAGCACAGTTTCTTAGCAGCCCAAGCTTGACAAAAACAGGACAAGGTGAGTGGTCACACCTCATAATTAAAGACGAGAAAATGAGCCTCTTAATCTGGTCCAGAAGGGCATTCTGAGGAGTGTATATGACAATACTAGTTTTCTTCCAGTAGGCCATGTCCCTTAGTATAAGTTGAGCCATAAAATTAGAATTTTCAACAAAGTTTCCATTCACATTTCCCAGTTCATTCCAGTCAAAATCTAACCCTGACAAATATAGAAGATTAGAATGAGGACTACAGGACATTTACCACCAATCTTCCACAAACTTCAGAGAGAGAGAGAGAGATGAACTGTTGAAGTTTCTACCCATAAACAAAACAGAGGTTGGTCAAGTAGCATGGTATCAGCTTCAAAATCACCACTTAAAAATGTTAATAATGCAATTGCAAATTCACTGTGATTACACTAAAACTACAATGCATATGAAAAACATTTATAGCACTGCTCACCTTAGAAGTACTGTGGGAGAAACTACTGGGCTACCCTGAAATCATCATAAACACAGCCAATGAGATAACTCAGTTTCTCAGGATGTTCCAAAGTTGCCTTGGAGTTGGATTATGTTACTATATAATATCAAGAGATTAGCAAGTCTCTCCTTCATGGGAGATCCCAAATCCCTTTCTGTTACAAGTATTGTACACAAAAAAAAAGAAAAAAAGGAAAAAATTACAGCCTTCCATTCTTATATAAGAGGAAGGAAATCTTACATATGATTGGTTTTCTGAAAAGTTCACTATTTTAACTTCCCTTGCATTGAAATGACCGAGTCCTTTGGGAGATGTTTGCTTCGAACGCAAAGCTAAAAGCCAGCTTCCTCCACAAATCTCAGACAGAACGGACTAATTTATCATACTTTTGCACCAAGGAACGACTGCAAAGAAGCAAAAAGGAGTGCTTAAAAGGCATCAAAACAAATGGAATTTACTGCCATCAATTACCAGGGTATATTTATGGGAGGCGCTCCTGGACAAATATTGAGAGGCAACAAGATATCTATAAGGCATTTTCCTATGATTGAATCTCTAAACCCAATAGGTATGTTTTGGTTGGATCATGCAGACACAAATGTTTAAGGCCCATTACGAAGACGATCAAGCACTATTTTAAATCTAGGAATCAGACAGATTGACCTGGTTGTTAATCGGCCACTTGTTACCAATTTTTGCAAGATTTTGCAGTTAAAATTAAGTTGGTTGAATAGCCAAGATTTCAAAACAAAGTCTCCCGAAAGCAAGGTAATTCCAAAGATAAATCCAATTTTGACCGCTAGGTGAGAAATAGTTGTGAATCACAATCCAATTGGAATGGTCCCAAAGACACGCTAACAAGGCTGAATCTGCAAAATGAAGGTGATAGATCAAGTTGCATTACGAAAATGCAATCACACATAAAATCTTACAAGGCAAGAAGGATGATGAGTTTGGGATGCCATCACCATTATTTAATGACATTAGCTTGAAGAAAATTCTCCAGTCAAGGACTAAATAACGAAAAATCTGAACCAAAATGTAAAAGAAAACTCAAACTCCTCCATTTGTGATGCTACAAATGTAAGCCAGAATACGGCCAAGACATGATGTATGAGTGATAAGGGACAGTGGTCAAGCCAGAATATTAATCCAGGGGGGGCAAAAAAAAGTTTTGAAAAATTACCCTCAACCCTACATATTTTTGGATATTCATGACAAAACAGATATATGGGTCCCCCTAAAGTTTTGAAAATTTTCCTTAGACCCTTTATAAGTATTTATAATAAAATAGGTATATTATCCCCCAAGACCCAAGTAATTTTACTTTTGTCCTTCCAAGTCTAGGTAATTTTGCTTTGCCCTTCTAGTCTAGAAGAAAAAATTTAATGGGAAAGTAGTGCCTTTTATTTTTAAGTACTCCTCTAGTACAATTTTTACCTTTTTTTATATTAGATGGGTATCCTAATATAGAGCTTAAATCTAAGTGGTACCAGTTGGTATTGGGTAGAATTGTACCACTAATTTTTTTTCTACTTTGGCCCCCCCTTTGGGAAATTCCTGGGTCCAGCCCTGATCAGGGATATAGGTTGGACAGTCAGCTGTCACATTCGTACCAACAAGGCATGTCATGACAGATGAGAAAACTACTTTCGTGAATAGAAATTGACGTTCCAGTTTCTTTCTTCCTCCTCAACTTATTCTAAGTTATGCAGCTATCTAAAAATAAGGAAGTGCCATGTTAAAATCTTACATAGGCACACTCATCAGCACTCAAGGGCATAGTAGAATAAGATCATGGTACTCGTCAAATGCCGCATGTGGTACAAGTACCTGAGTCTATGAGATATAGGCAAAAAAAATGTAAGCAACCCAGAAGCGAGATGGATCCTAAGATAGTCCTAAGAGCCATATTTACAACACATAAAAACACATGCATACTACACATATCATAATTTGGTACCAATTAAATGATTGCACATAAGTTTCTGCTCCAGTGATAAAGGTACCTCATTGTAATTGCATAACAATCTGACATATTATTTCATAGTGGTTTCTCTCACTCAAATTTGCATGTTGCAAAGTATTTCTCATTTATTCACTCCTTTTTTTCCCAACTTCGTAATTCCATCAGCACCTTCTAAGTTTGCTCTCCATCCATCCCCGTACACTCTAGTTTCAACCAATCTTTAAAGAAACCATATTCACACTAAAATGTATAGCGTAGGTAGACTTCCTGCCACAACCCCACTTAAGGTTCAGCCAGACTCAAGTCCCCTGGGGACAAGAGGGAAGAGAGTTTATCTCATGGGGTAGGTTTAGGGAAGAATCCCAACAAAAAGAGAAACTGCATCCACTATATCCACCCATTTGTCCAAAATTTATTACCACACAAAGCAAGAAAACCTCTAAATCCCAATAATAACACCAGTTACCAGAAGATGATTACCTTGGTCTTTGTTGGAGGTGTTCCTCGCTTAGCTGTAGTTGTGCTTCCAAAACCAAACTTTGGCTTCTTCTCCGCAGGCTTTAATATTTGAAAAGAGCACATCAGAGTTTCATCCACGCTCATCATTGCACCAGCATTATCATACTCTCCACAGTAATTAGGAGCCGAAAATATAGTTACAAGTTGTCTATCTGCAAAGAACTCATATCCATCTTCCACAACCTACAAAATATATAAAAAACTAAAATAAAATAACTTGACACATCCTACAAGAATGAATGCAGCAAAATAAATAGACTTAAATGCAGTTCAAACCTGGTGGGCACGACAAATAAGGTCAAGATCATGCTTCTCAAGAAACTCTGTCACCTTATCAGAGCCAAAGGTATAGGAAACTCCCCTATCATTCACTCCCCATCCTTTAACATCTTTACTCGGATCTGACCACAGTAAATCACATAGTAAACCCATTTCTGGAACATCAGTTGGACGTGGTAAATTCCTGATTTGATCCAAATCATGGAGATCTGGAGAAATTCCCCCATGCATACAGAGTATCTTTTCATCAATGAGAGCTGCCACAGGTAGACAGTTAAAACACTCTGTGAAGACTTTCCATAGTCTGACATTGAATCTTCGCTTACACTCATCATAAAATCCATATAAACGGTTTACAGAAGGGCATTCATGGTTGCCCCTCAAAAGGAAAAAATTTTCAGGATATTTTATCTTGTATGCGAGGAGAAGGCATATTGTTTCCAGGCTTTGCTTCCCACGATCCACATAATCCCCCAAGAATAAGTAATTGGATTGAGGAGGCAGCCCACCATATTCAAAAAGCCTTAGAAGATCAGAATATTGACCATGAATATCACCTGGAAAAAACAACCCATAAATAAATGGACAGTCATAATGACATATCCTAAGAAAGAGGGAAACAACCTAAACTATATATTCAATAGATACTTGTCATGACCCCTCGGAGAGTTCCATTGATTTCTCTCTCTTATTTATACTAGATGCATGTCTGTTGTTATTCACAGGAGAAATAGCAAACTTCAAAAATGGAGGCCAAAATCCTGAGTCAGATACAAAATTCACTTCCGGAACACAAACTCATTTAAGTCCTGAAACAAAAACAGGACTAACTACCATAGCAAATAATTGTCATCAAATTGATCCTCCACTAAGTGCATTGAACTACTATTGACAAGGAACAGTAGAAGTCATTGATTAGATCAAGCTAGGCTGCATGATAATGTCTAAGTATACAGGATGCAAACACGCCTTTAGTAAAACAATACCAAAACAAGTGTTTGTCTAACATGTACACTCAGGACCACTAGAAAAGAAAGAAACTACTGACATGCTTGAGAAATTATGATTTATCAAACTATCAAACCCTTAACAATGAGTGTTTTATAATTTCAACAAAAGACAAACAAGATAGAATTTGCATATAACTTTGGTTGAACACCAGGATCTAGAACTATTGATCATGCAAAGAGTGGTATCTTTGAACATCAACATAGAGGAACTTCATCGTAGGAGAATAATATGATATTAACAAAATTCCCCATCCTTTCGTATTTATACAATTTTCTATTTATTTACTTAATCATTTCGTTCTTTTTGGGCAAAGTTTCAATCGGAGTCTGGCATTAGCAAATAGTTAAAGTAATCAATTATCAACATCAATAAAAACAAAGGTAGATTTATATTGCCTGCCATAAAAACAATTCCAGAAAAAGCTAGAGGAAATGTTTCAATATCTATACGTAGACCACAAATATGTATGAAAGATTAGTGGCATCCCTATCATACTGGAAGGATATTCTGCCATGCCGTCACTTCATTTAACATTGGTATGTTTTGGCTGCAAGCATAGCCGGCTGGCACAAGAACTAATACTTTTGTTCAGAATGTGATCTAGATGTGTGGACTATGCCTTAGAGGACAGGATCGAAAAGACATAGCGGTCTTGAATATTGGATTTAATAATACTTCCATTTGTATCCACTGGATTCAACGACTGTTTAGTGAGCACATAACATGATAATGTCTTCAATTTTTTGGAATTGTTTGGTATCCACATTGCTAGGAAGCACGATTACAGCTATGACACAATATGGATATGGCCATATGATGTAAAGTAAACAGGATAAGGATACAAGGATGTGACAATATATTTATTAGCATCAATCTCATATACAGTATTATATATGATAAGAAAAACTTGACAAAATGTTATTAGAATACCGCGTGTTTTGTTCAAAACTAGCAGTCATATGGCAACAAATAGGGCAAGATCGGTAAGTTTTGATTGTATAAGAGGCAAAGGGGGTCATCGCAAGATCATTTAGCTAAGATAGAAACCTTCAATTTTTCTGAAAGCAAGCTAGGGTAGTGGTGGTGGAACATGGCAGAGGAGTGCAAAGATCAATCAAGCTGGTAGATTTGAACTTCACAGGCTCCTTAGATTGTTTGAAAGCTAAGAGAAGCATCCCATTTCAGAGGGGGTGATGGTTTCCAGGGTAGTTTTGAAAAGGGTTGTAGCCTTGCAGGGTGATGGAAGGCCAAGTACTACAGAACAGGGGGAAGGTTCGTGGAGGGGCTCATTGTCTCCAGCAAGGAGGGAGAAGCTGTGTGTACCAAAGGACGGGGTTGGAGTTTGGGTCAGTTGCGTAGGGGTGTTATCGGATTGCAATCCAGATGGTGGCTTTAGGAGTTTGAAGGTTGAGCCAAAGTAGGCCTATCTAATTGCAACAACGCGGCCAAAGTCCTTTCTGGAAGTGGTAAACATCCCCAATTGGCCAACGTCGCAGTCTAAGGTTTTGAAGCCCTCGGCAAAGGATCTATGCTATATGGAAGTGGACTGCTCCTCTTGTCTAGAGGTGATAGGCTATCTAAAGACAGAGTTGATGGGATTCCTTGCAGGTTGGGAGGAGGCAACAGTGTCTGATGCCAAGACTATCCAAGTCTAGGCAAATAGGAGGTGGGGCATAGCTATTGGTCTTGAGGTAAAAGATCTCCTGGGTGCTTTGCTTCTATCCATTATGCCTTCTGAGACTCAGGCAGCTAGGATTAGAAATGGGTTATGGTGGTTTGAGGAGCACCATTTGTTGCTCGATCAATGCGCTCCGACATAGGCTAGCTTCACATCAAATAATGCTACGAAGGAGGTTTGGGCTCAGGTGTTGGGTCTTCCGGCACACCTTTGATCAAAGCCAATGTTCAGTCCCTCAAGAGAGAAGTATGGGGGCTTACGGGGAAGATGGTTGTTCAAAACACAGCCTCGATCAGTATTGGGGTAGGTCCTTCGACCTTTGAGCTTCTGGTGTGGGTAGTGTTGGGCGCCAAAGTGGATTTTAGAACCTTTGGTAGAGACGGGAGGTCTGACGTTTGTACAAGAGGGAGGTCAGCAAAAGAAAGAAAATATGCTGATGCGTGGGGCTTAGTTGAGGCTAGCAAAAGGGGCACATGGTGTGGGGTAGCAACGTGAGTTTTCTCAAAATAGGCAATATGTTTCAGGCTTACGATTAGTTAGCAATCCGCCATTGGCATTTAAATGTGTCTCTTATAACTCCCCATAAGGCCCTCAAGAGCTTCTCAAGGTTCTTAGCCATTTAGACACAAATGGTGAAGGTAAACATGAGAGACATTTGTAACCTTGAGAGAGCGGTTTTAATCAAAGTTAGTCTGTTGATGTATTTTAAGTTATTTGATTTTCTTATTTTCTTAGGCATTTAACGTTTTATTTTTTTATTCAAGGGCTTTATTTTCAAGGTATAGCCAAATCTGAGTCACGAAATTCTTAGGATTTATCTATTCTCTTTTACTTTATTTGTTCTAATATGTAAGTTCATTAGGAAGCTTCTAGGACATTGACTCTTGCTGCCCTAGCCTATATTTAGCTTTGTAATGGCCTATGGCCTCCACTACAAAAAAAATTACAATAAACGAACAACTGTTGCTTTGGATTAGATATAAATTACTTCATGCAAGTTTTAGTCTCAGATGATATGTGCCATGTGGAACATAAGTCAAAAAACTTTCTAGTCACCAATCGCATCCCAATACCAATGTAAGAGTGCACATAAATATATTTACATAAAAATGTTCAAGTCCATATCCCCTCTCCCTCCCTCCCTCTCTCTTCATCTCAACCATTACTACTAATCTTATAAGCATCTCTCTCTCTCTCTCTCTCTCCAAATCACCCATCATTTTCATTAGTTTGCTTTTAGTTTTCCTCTTATCATACACACTGATGTTTAGACAGACCAATCTCTAAGGTCACAAAGCCGAAGTATTATAAAGTAAGCTCTCACTTCCTTTCTCCAAGCCTGATGGTTCTAGCGACGTAGTCAAAAGCATAATCCTATCTTTCAAGTACACTCCACTCTATCAGAAACCCGAATCATTCGCGAATAGTACTCGAAAGCAACCAAGCCTAAAATATTACTTGGAAACCATTATTGTCACTTAATATTTCCTAGGCATCAGCCACAGCCTTTGTTGTCAATCTCCCAGGCTTTGATATCGTTGGGCAGACCAAAGACACAAGTGTTGATCACATTCCAATTTTGGTACCCGTAGTTCAATAGGTGGAGGTAACAGGGATCCTACAGCCATTGGTGATCCATATGGTGAGGTTAAAGGGTGCTACTGGAAGAGGTCTGTGATAGACTGCTGTGATGTAGAGATAGTGATTGGAGAGAAGGCATATTAATGATTAGTGAGAAAAGAGGAAGAGGGTACTATTGATGGGTTTAGGTGTGACAATGTCACAGTGATTTAAGCTAAGTACGGACACTCCCAAGAAGGTGTTATATTTATGTCAGACGTTATATCAGAAACGACCCTCACCACACACAATATCAAACACAACCTCATCACTTAATATTTCATGGGCATCAACCACAGCCTTTGTTGTCAATCTCCCAGGGTTTGATGTCATTAGGCAGACCACAGATAGAGAGTGTTGATCACATTCCAATTTTTGCATCTGTAGTGCAAGAGGTCTGTGATGGATTGCTGCAATGTAGAGATAGTGATTGGAGACAAGGCATATTAATGATCAAACAGAAAAGCGGAAGAAGGTACTGGTGATGGGTTTAGGTGTGACAGAGTCACAAAATCTAAGCCAAGTACGGACAATATATCAAACACGACCCTCATTGCACACTATATTAGACAAAGCCCTCGTCGAACACTCTCTTGACACATGTCAGACACGTGTTCAAACACATCATATTATTTTAAAACAAAAATTTACAACAAGACAATTGAGATACTTGAGGAAAACACATGTTCATTACTTAAAACACACATAAAACACATTATAAGTTTAAGAAAAATAACTTGAGATCGAATTATAAAACAAAAATAATATGGATTTTTATCGAACTTGCCCTTTAAGTTATGGATACATGTTTTTTAACATTAATTGGAGTTATCTTGCTATTTTTTATTATATTTGACTAAAATATTCATGATATAACAAAATTTATGAAATATATATTTTATCGAGTCTCGTAATTCGTGTCCTTGAAGTTTTGAATATATATACTCTTGCTATTTTTTCATTACAAGGCTCATGGGTGGAATGTTCAAATCTCAAGTAATTTTATTGTTAAAAAGCATGAAATTTTAAGAGTCATGTTTGTGTTGGACACGACATTCATCAGATATTCCTCCATACATGTCGTAACGCAACCAAACTTATTATATTACCTTTTAATTTTTTTTAAAACAAGACACACTTCGAACACTAGGAGAATACACGTGCCATTGCTTGAACACGCATGCCCATCACTTCAAAACACATAAAATACATTGAAAATTTGAATAACGTCTCTTGGGATCCCATTATTAGAAAAAACAATAGGGATTTAAACCTATAAAATCTCTCCACCTTTACACTCATGAGTTTTAAGAATTCTAAAATCTAAAAATTCTACTTCAATTATACACAGAACTTCTCGAAATAAGTACAAGGACTAACTTTTTCTACTTCTTTTTCAATATGTAGAATGTTCAAAATAATTTTTTAATATTTTGAGAAAATAAAACTATAAATTTATTTGCAATGTAAATAATAAAGAAATAGTCATTATGTTCTTGAATAAACATAAAAATAATTGTTTTTTTTCTTAAGTCCGGATCTTTTTCAAAATTGTTATCGGCATGTTTGTGTCCATGTCTCTACTGCGTCATGTTCTTTTTAAAAATTGGTATGTAGCCGATGTCCTGTGTCCGTAAATGTGCTTCTTAATTTTCATGAGGGCAAAATAGTCGAGTCAGTCAATGGTTAAATCTACCTAAATAAGCGTAGCAGCAAAGGAGATCCCAGTCTATTTTTCAAACAAAAGGCTCTAGATGCCTGATTCTGAAACTTGAGGCAAGGTTGGTGTAATTTTCCCTATTTAATAAATGTCCCAATTGACATGATCACTGACTTTTTTCTCATATCCAATTTACACACTACCTAGTTCCCTTCACAAATTGGAATCAAAATTCTAATTATATGCACCATTACTGCATGCTCCTACAAAAGCATTTTAGGGAACATATGCTACCTAAGAAGCACCGGTGGGGACGAGGATATTGCTATGAACATGAGACACGGTGATTTTCAAAACGCAAGGATACAGACTATGTTACATGGACTCATGTCCAAGGGCCAAGTGCGGGTATGTATCTAAATGTCGGATTCATCTACTTTCCATGTCCAAGGACACTTAGACACATCTAGCTTTAATATTTTTTAAATACTTTTTTTACTTTTTTAAGGTAAAATGGTAATTAAAAACTAAAATACAAATTTTATGCATAGAATTAAAATCTTATGCACAGTACTCTAGTAAACTCATTGGGCATTATACATACATGTTAGATGTATGTCCAACTAGCCATATTAGATACACATTTCATACCCTTATCCGAGTGTAGAGTGTCTGACATAGTTTGTTTACAAAATTTAGAAGAGGCCATGTGACATAGGATACAAATACGGGAGGTATGCAGAAAAGTAAATGTTTTATATTCATAATATATATATATATATATGATTGCAACTTTTGCAAATCACAATATTGAAAAACGTACACTAATTTAATTAGAGCCCAAGCTTGGCTTCACTGCTAATACAACAAGAGAACGGAAAATGAAGAAGAAGATGAAGTAGTAGTAGTAGTAGTAGTAGTAGTAGTAGTAGAAGAAGAAGACGAAAAAGAAGAAGAAGAAGGTGAAAGAAAGACAAAAAGGAAGAATAAGAAGAAAAGAGAAGGATAAGAAAAGGAAGACATAGTCGGGGATGAAGTCTCTGAAGTGAAGAACTGCCACTGCATAAAATAAAAAATGCAAAAGAGGATGGAAAGGTAAAGAATAAAAGAAGAAGAGCAGCAAAGGGGAAAGGAAAAAAGAAAAGAAGCAGCAGCAATATGAAGTCTAGAAATGAAGAGTGTCCAATACATTGCCCAGATGTGTCCCTGTGTATCCTATCTGCGTACAGTCAAATATAAATAAATAAAAATTCAGGACATGCCAATTGGCCTCTTTAACATCTGTCTGGCGTGTTTGATGTGTCCGATGAGTGTGCGTTGACATGAAAATGGCATTCTAAATGGAGTATATGTGCTTCCTAGATGCTAACATGCCAACAGCCACTTTAAGCCTAAACCATAGCCATCACTATGCGTAACGTGAATATAGCTCACCTGGCTAATAGGTCAAAGTCCCACACATCAAATGCCCCTCCTTTCTTTGACATCAACACCACCAAAGTAGCATCTAGCCTACTTTCATACCATCTGATGTCGAAAAATGCATTATCATTACAAAAACATCCTCCCTGACCACACGCCAATTTGAAGGAATGTCAATGCCATGCCATCATGGCCATAGCCTTATCTCCATGAGCCAATGCTTCAACCACTTCCCTTTTCGAAAATGACCTCTCCAACTAGTCTCTTTCTATCACATTGACGCTGGACAATTCCATCCTATTGAGGTTGGTGCATCTCCCTAATGCCTCCAAATACAGCTTTACATAGAAATACACAATCACTCTGCAAAGTCATATTCCTCACCTTCACTACCAACATCCAAAATAATCCTTGCAACGTGATTACGCTTTTTTAGGCACATCAGCCGCTCTTGAAAGAATTAGGCTTGCCTATATTCCATCTTCACTAAGCTTCTCAATTCCCTTTTTTTGGTCTACTCGAAACACCTTATCCTCAATAATCAAGCTCCCACTCGTTCCTTCGCATCCAAGTCTCTTAAGTCCTCCAAAATCCGAGCTTTCCTCATCTTGACATTACCAAACTCCTTCATCTTCCATTTCTCCAAACCTTCTTTCAATAGCTTTAGCTATCTGGCCAGAACAAAGTTAAGTGGACCTTCCACCCTGTAACCAGTCCATCCTCTAATCTTGTCCACAAAAACCTTTGCTACAAGCCAAAACCAAAAGGGGCCCCAACCACTTCCCATACCCCCACTTTCTAATAAAAAGGAAGAGTGATCTCACACCAGCTTCGCAAGAGTACTCTGTACCACATCAGGTAACTCTCCTGTTCACCCAAAGAAACTAGGTGTCCGCCTATTCGACATATAGAACAGGCGGCATTGTTGTTGGAACAAGAAAACAACCTAAGGAAGATCCATCAAGCCATGGAAAACAATGAAAGCAAAAGAGTTATCTACCGAATGACACTAGAATTTAATCATGATGCCTTTCATGAGCTAATTCATCCATCCCCATTACATAGTTGAAATAATTTCAGAAAATACCAGCTTCAACCAGTACTAGCAGCAAGTCATATTTAGAAGTTAAAGTGTTTAAACACATTACATTTCAAAGTAACAGATTTCCAAGTCAAACTCAAGAAACAAATAGAGTGCAGTAAAAACTTGTCAAATCAAGCCACACCTATTGCAAAATATATATATATATATATATATACATATATATATATGCAATTAACAATCTATCCATAACATGATTCCCTAAGTCAATCTAAAAAATAGTCCACGATGCATTTCAAAATAAGCCATTAACCAATGATCATTTCAGAAAGTGTAAAACAGCAGTGTTGTCTAATGCGAATTTCAATCTGTTATCCTAGCGTACTTGACCATCAAAGTATAATACATTTGAGAATATCCACAACTAATCCATGCACAGAATAGAACATCCCTATCAAACTCCAAAATTGAATCCATATCAAAACCAAACGGCAGCTCAAAACAACCAAACAAAATGAGCACATCCACTGTAGGATAATCCCAATCAACTAAACACACTTCAAATTGATCACGACTAAAACGAGCCCACTTTAACACAACCAAAGTCGAGCCAAACCGAGTTCAACATAATTGAAATTGACCCTAACATATCACCCAAAAGTGAACTACAAGGAGAAATAGTGTAATTTCATGAAAAGATACCGCAGATCTTGATAGGTGCCTCAAGTTCTAAGAGATTTGGCTGTTGTAAGAAGATTTCCTTGGATTGCAGGCAAAGCTGTCTGATCTCGGACTCCGAAAGCTGCACTTGCTTCCCAGGTCGGCCCCGAACTTCGAGCAATCGGTTGATTATACCATTCAGAACCGAAAGTTCCATATTTGAAGACTTACTCACAAAATTCAACCTCAAGATTGAACAACAACCAGAGAATAAAGTGAAGGGGGTCGGTGATGTTCTAGGCCCTGTTTTGGGGTTGTGGGTATTAGCATATCGAGAGAGAGAGAGAGAGAGAGAGAGAGAGAGAGAGGGGGGGGGCTTCAAAATCAAGGCTCCTGGTGTTGATGGTTTTGGCTTTAGTTTGAAAATAGCTTTTCTTGAAACATTCGTGTCTATCTCTCACTCAAACGGCTGAAACGAAAAAGCAAAGACGGGAATATAGAGAGCAAGAGATTCCTCGCTCAGCAAACGCTAGGGAGAGCGACCCCTGTATATATCTATATAACATATATATATATATATATATAGAGAGAGAGAGAGAGAGAGAGGAGTTTTGGACACTGGTCTTTGTAGTGTGCTGTGCGCAGTACGCACCTTACCTCACCTCCCCCCAAAATCAAAAAAAAAAAAAAAAAAAAGAAAGAATGATATATGGAAGAAAAAAAAAAAAAAAAAAAGGCAATATTTACATATATAATTTTGAATTTCACTCATATATTGGTAACCGAAAGAATAAATGAAAATAAAATTTTAAATTCAGACGAAATCATACTAACAGAGGGATCAAAAATATCAGTGCGATATGAAAAAAAAATTAAGTGAAGTAACAAATGAATATTATATTTATGAAAAAGAAAAAATAACATCTAAAATATCGGACAAAATGGTCAAAATATCAAAAAATAACATGAAATATTCAGTAGACAAAATTATCAAAAAACAATTGCCATGAAAAATAATTGTCGATATCTCAAACTTCTACCCTAAATAATTTACCCTAGCAACATTCAATATGATCAATATTTTCGATATTAAAACCCATGGTTGCCCATAAGATTTCAATCTTTTTACTCCTTATATACCTCTTAAGTCAGATAAATATTTAATGTTATTCTAAATTTTTAGCACAACCATCAAAATAGCTAAAAGTCAACCTAGGTTACACCTTACAATGCATAAGTTGACTTTTTTTCATTTCCAATGTATTTTATTTCTCCAAATTTTTCAGTGTCTTAATGCTATTTCACTAGTAATCAATAACAAGTGGATAAGGACAATATAAAAATATACCTAGATACAAAAGATATTGGCAATTTTATGGAGCTCGAGAAACTTTTATCTAATCATATCTTTTAACTTAATTTCATTTTACTTTCTTTTCTTTTCTTTTTCTTTTTTTTTTTTTTTTTTTTTTTTTTGTTTGGGGCGGGGGACAAGGCATTGTAGAAGAAATCATCCATTCATCTTCGTCAATTTCAAAATATATTAGATTTTTTTGGCAAGGGAGAGTTGAATTTAATTGGGCCACAAAAGAGATCAATATTTTATTAAATAGTCCTTCAAACACAAACATATGCATTCACACATTTGTGTTTTATACCTTGGAATTTTTTTTGACTACGAGATATCACTTTAGACTAACTAAATATTGAATTTGAAATCTTCTACTTCGTATGAAAACTAGCCGACCACTAGTCCCCTTTGTGGTTTTGGGAGAAATTGATTTGAATTGTAGGTGTACATATTTGGACGTATGTTCTCTTGCAACTATTTTGACAGATTAATGTCAGTGTAACAACTAGTTGCACAAAAGATTTTCCTCCAGAAATTGGGCACTACTGCAAAAAAATCACAGGAAGAAGCTCATGTATGACATACATTGGTGTTGCATTTGAAGTGCTGGTGATCATCTTCATCAAAAAAAGAAGTGCTGATCATTTTCTTTCTATGAGACAATTTCCATTGAAACAAACAGAGCAGAGCCCAAATGGCTCACTCACTAGTCCTGCTTCTACTTTCAAAATCTTCCTATTGTCAAGGATCCATTGCAAAACCCCTTATTGTGTATTCCCTGGGTGTGATTACGAATAATCATTTTCTTCTTAGCCAAAAGACTTCCCAATTCTTGGATTCTAGTAGCTGTAGGCTTATATGTAAGACTGCATACCAGAACATGCTTGGTTTTCCTTTCCCCCTAGTAATCACAGCCCACTAGTCTGCTGCTTTGATACTTTCATTTGTTTTCTATTGTTTCAAATTTAATCTTTTACGGAGGATGCAGGATGTCTTTGTCAAGCGGGATTGAAATCGACTTGGATCTTACATATATACTAAGAATAATTCTTATTTCTATTTGATTTGTAAGATCCAAAAGAAAATCGAAATGGATTGTGCAATGGGTGGTAAATCCGCGGGTTACGTTGTCCAAAAACAATAAAAACCAACCCTACTCGATTTTCTTGAACAGCCGAAAGAAAATCGAACAGTGCTAAACGGGAATCCAAAGAAGGTTGTTTTTGCAATGGGTTTGTTTAGATTGTTTTAATTGGGTATTTAATGAGTCCAATATATCAACCTATTTGAGCTCATTTATAAAATAAAAAAAAGTGTTTTTTTTTTAGTTAATTCAATAACAACCCATTTGATCGTATTAGTCAAATTCAAACCTATTGAACATGAGCGGAGTCTTCTCGATTGATGATTACCGATTTACTTTGCAGGCCCCAAGTAAGATACAGTTCAAATTTGTATGGCATTTCTCCTTAAAATTATTCATGTTGATGTGAATCTCTATCATGAAACTAGAGCGTGGTTTTGCTATTGTCAATAAAAGTGCAATTGATGTTGTCCATGACGTGAACAACGAAAAGTTGTCCCGTGGCAAGTCCATTTCAAATTTGGGCCGCATCATCATATTAGTAGCTACACCTTTACTAACAACAGCAAGACCGCTCCCCATAAAACCATCGGCTAAGAACATAAATGCCAAACTAAATATGATCAATAGATAGTAAATACCATACGTAGAGGCTATGTATTATGTTATAACGACAAAACATACCATATATTTTACATTACCACAAGCACAAGCCAGCTAGTAGGAGCTTCAGGTTCACAACTCGAGGAGATGCGAAACCCAGAAAAGCTCCATTCTTTATTTCTACACACTTACAGTTACCTAGCTACTTAGTTCATAAACTAGAAAAACTAGCTAGCATTTTATTGGGGTTCATAGACGTTGGAGGCAAGTGAGGTGGCTTGTGATGAGCAGGTAGCTTATTTTTAGCCTTGGTTGGCTTCTTATATGGCCCATGATTTGGCTTCACCTAGTGCACAGCGCCCCTCGATGGAGGGTGACCCTTATGGGGTGGCCTGTGTTTCTCAAGTGACTCATGATCAGCCTTGTCCTCACTACTAGATTGCATTTCCTTGTGCGGTGGTCCTTCTTTTGGAGGACGCTTGTCCTTGGGATTCCCTGGTTTGTGTGTCTCAGCTGGACCCTCCTCTAGGACATGGCGGCGAGGATCATTGGAGAAGGAAGGCTTGTGTTCCGGTGGCTTTTGCTCATGTAGGGGCTCTTCTTTTGGAGGTTTGTTTCCGGGATTTGGTTTGCTCGGTTCCACTGGACCTTTCTGTAGAACATGGCGTCGAGGACCATTGGAAAGTGGAGGTTTGTGGTCCGGCGGTGGCTTGTGTTCTGGTGGTTGTTGCTCATGTGGAGGCTCTTCTTTTGGAGGTTTTGGGCCTGGATTTGGTTTATGTGGATCAAATGGTGGTTGTTGCTCATGTGGGGGCTCTTCTTTAGGAGGTTTTGGGCCCGGAATAGGTTTATCTGGATCAACTGGACCTTTCTGTAGGAGATGGCGACGAGGATCATGGGAGAATGGAGGCTTTTGTTCCGGTGGCTTTTGCTCATGTGGGGGTTCTTCTTTTGGAGGTTTGTTTCCGGGATTGGGTTTGCTCGGCTCCACTGGACCTTTCTGTAGGACATGGCGTCGAGGACCATTGGAAATTGGAGGCTTGTGTTCTGGTGGGTTTTGCTCTTGTGGGGGCTCTTCTTTTGGGGGTTTTGGGCCGGGGTTTGGTTTTTGCGGATCAACTGGACCCTTCTGAAGGAGGCGACGATGAGGGGGTTTCTCCGATGGAGGTTGCTGGGGTTCGCGGGGTGGCTTGTGGATTGGGATGGGTGGCTTTTGCTGCGGTGGGTTGTGGTCAGCCGTGGAGGGAGCGATGGTGGTGAATGCAACCACTACCAGCACCAGCATGAGCAAGTATGAGAGGTGAGACATCTTTGTGTTTAGTTGAGAGCTAGATAGCAATGTTCAGTGAAGAACTAGAAAGGAATATGGCCCTTTTATAATGGTCTCCAGCTCTAACACTTTACCTACTACACAATTAATTTATTCACTGATCGATTAAAAGCAAAGGTAAGAAAAAGTAAGAAGAAAGAAGGACTGATACGTTTGAGCACAGCCCAAAGGATTACTGGTTCAGCAGTTTGGATCTTCCCACTGAAACACTTCTTTCTACACTAGCATCACTGTAAAAGTTCGAACACGTGCGATTTCAATCAAACCTCATTCCGTTCAAGCTTGATTGTTGCATAATTGATCCATTAAGCACAATCCATCATTTTATATGGTTTTCTCTTTTTCTTTCTTTTCACAAATTTGGGATTCAAAACGTAAGTGTGAACTATAAAGGCGGCAAATCGACTTAGAGTTTGTGGGCGCCCTCTTTCTTTTTGATTTGAGAAATCATATTCAGACGAATGCTATGGCTTTTCGGCTATCTAATTCTTTTTCACCGTTATGGAATGCTACGTACTATCCTCTTTCTTCCTTCGTTATATTTTAATCTTAGCTGCCAATAATATACATTAAACTAACTTAGTGCTTAAGGTCGGCCGTGCTATTAATCTTTAGTGAGAGCTTAACCCTTCGGAATTGTTAATCAGGACTAGAATCGTTTTAATCACTGCCTTATAAAATCATATCATCTTCACTAAATGTACAAGGAGACTTCCACTAGGTTTACCTTTAGTAAGTTTAGTAATGTCATGTGTTTTACACGCCTTATCGTAAATCCAAGCTCCAACTCTCCACATGTGAATACTTGTCTAACATATTTAAAAGAGTGTGAGACAGTGTTGTGTCCGACTAGGATACTATACATTCTTAAAAATATCCATGCTTCTTAGCATATAAATGCAAAATGTTCTTTGAAATATGAATTAGGTGACTTTTAATTGAGTTGAACATAGCATGATCTGGGCCCAAATCATTTAGAATCAAAGTGTTGAATCAAATTTAACACAGCTCCCTTGCAAATGAAGTTATGGCTAGGATTGTTGGTCTCTCTTTAGGAGGTTAAAATTTCAACTCTTATCAAGTGAAAGAGTCGGCTCTGTAAGAGATTTATTTTGAATTTCTCAGTCCCGATATAGATGACATGTTTTTGACCAAATTAGAAAAAGAATTAGTTGAACCATATACAAACTAATCCGAACACTCCTGACACCCAAGAAAAAAAAAAATGAAAGAAAGAAAGTTGGGTGAAAAAAGTTTCAAAGGCAGAGCATGCAAGTGCAACTACACTTGCTTGAAACCAAGTGTCCAAGTTATTCAAGCGCAAACATTCTGCTGTAGCGGTGGCAGATGGTTTAATTTAACCATTCCTAAGAATAAAATATTGACACACTTTAGATTGTTCAGCTTTTGCAAAAACTAGACTTATTTTTTGAAAAATAAGTTATTTGTTTTTCCTGATTGAGACAAAAATAAAATAAAAGGTACGGATGTACCATATTTGTTTATAGCAAATTCTCAGGTCGAGACGGACTTAGTCATTATTAACGTGAATTTCACTTTAATATTTAAAATATTGAATTAAAAATCAAAATTAATAAATTAGCCCAGTATAAGTATTAAAATAATAAAATAAAAAATAAATTTTATTTATCTATCACTTTAATTTAGCTATTTTTTAATAATATATTTTTTAAAAAATTGATCTGTATGTGATAAAAATACTACCTATTAACATATATAATAAGAAATTGCTTATAAATATTATCATTTTTTATGACTTTTTAACTAAGATTCGTATGATACTTGGATAATTATATATTCATATTTTTTACGTTCTCATATTTTTATCAAAATTTTGTCACTGTCATTACGTATTTTACTAATTATGACCACCGCTTCAATGATGAATTGCATTTATATAACACTTCATTTGAATGGAAGAGTTCAGCGAGAGTGAAGATTTTGAAAGGAAAAAATTAATTAACTCTTCCGTGAACAAATTTTTAGGAGAAAAGAAAAAGTATATGGGTTGTGAAGTGAGAGGGCTAAATTTTAAGCATTTTCCTTTCCCCTCTTTCTTCAAAATTGAGAGTAAACCAAAAGAAAGGGATGTACTTACTACTATTTTATGTTTATTATTAGAAAAATTAGGGTTGAATACATAAAATGTATAACAAAAATAGTAAAAAGGACATTATACACCTCTTTTTTTTTTTATTAGTTATTGTCAAACCAAATAAGAAAAAAGAAAAGTCAATCTCTCTAGTCTCTTAGTTTTTTTTTTTTTTTTTTTTCTTCTCTTTCCTTCTAACACACAGACATCTACACTTGCCTTTCCCTCCGTGCAATAGGGCTAACTGTGGCTAAGTACTATCTATACTACTATAAAAATAACAAGACCTTAGTTATTGGTCAAGATCCGTCACGCTATTTTACATAACTAAATTATTTTAAAATGTTCAAAAGATTATTGCAGAAATCTCATCACTTTAAAGATAAAGAAGTAATAGTTTATCCTTCTATTTAGACATAGCCCATGTTCTCACATTCTATGCAGTTGCACAACTCAATAACCACTTGTAAATAGGCAAAAAAAGTAATAGGGTGTAATGTACCATACGCACTTAGTGATAGTAAAATATATAATAATGTTGGTCCGAATATGCAACCCAAAAGAGAGCGTGAATTGAATTTCTAAAAAAAAAAAAAAGCAAATAATGCAATTAAAAACTATTCCCATAAATTATCAAATATTAGAGGGATAAAATTATCAAATAACAATTGCCATGAAAATAATTGTTGATATATCTATCTCTAAAACTTCTACCATAAATAATTTACCCTAGCAACATTCAATATGATCAATAGTTTTGATATTAAAACCCTTGGTTACCCATGAGATTTTAATCTTTTTACTCCTCATAAACCTCTTAACTCGGATATAGATTGATTTTTTTTTCTTTTCTTTTTTTTTTTTTTGCTTCGCGGGGGGAGGGGGAAGGAGAGGGAAGAGAGAATAGGCATTGTAGAAATCATCCATTCATCTTTATTAATTTCAAAATATGTTAGACCTTTTGGCAAGGGATAGTTGAACTTGGACCATAAAGAGATCAATTTTTATTCATTGTCCTTGTAGGTGGGATTTTCTGGGAAGACTGGGCCGAACTCTCAAGCCCACGTAGATGAGTCCAAACTCTCTGTAAGAAAAGAAGGTTAGAATGAGTCGACTCTTCTTCGGACGATCACACTCCGACGATTAAGTTAGCAAGTTTGATCGAGATTAGAATGAATAAAAGTTGTGTATATTTGGAGTCAGTTGTTCATACATGGCTCTCGAGAGTTCGGATATTTATAGTGTGATCGATAGAGTGTTTCGCTCTTTGCCTACTAGCAGATCATCATGGCCTGTTGGGTAGGCATTATTGCATACCGCCGACTGACCGCGTGCAGGGCCTGACTTACCGCCGCTGAGGAATCCGGCTGATCGGACGTGCACGTTGACATTGCGTGGGGGAGCCGCTCGCGCATTTAATGCAAGTCAACTCCGCATTTAATATTCAAAGACTGCTAGCGGTTTAGGCTCGCCTTTCGCGGTTTGAGCCAGACCATCCCTTCGCTCTGATTCGGGCCGCCAAGCAGCCCAACTATAATTCGTGTAGATTGGGCCTCACCCATTGGGTTGGGCCCTGTGCTATTCTCCCACAGTCCTTCAAACACAAACATGCATCCACTCATTTGTGTTTTATACTTTGAATGGAGTTCATGCAAGGTCATTGTCTACACGAACTATGTAAAATTTATATATAGCATGAGCGTTTACTGACCATAAAGGAACTTGAGAAAATTCTTATACTTAGCATGAAGACGAGCTAGCCAACCACTACTCCCATTTTGTGGTTTTGGGAGAAGTTGATTTGAGTTATAATTGTAAATATTTGGACGCATGTCCTCTTGCAACTTTTTAACAGATAAATTTCATTTTAACAATTAGTTACACAAAAGTGTTTCCTCCATAAATTGGGCACTACTACAAAAACTCACAAGAAGAAGAAGCTCATGTATGACATACATTGGTGTTGCATCTAAAATGCTGCCGATCATCCTCATAATGAAAAAATAAATAAAGAAGTGTTGATCATTTTATTTTTAGGAGACAATTTTCATTGAAACAAACAGAGCAGAGCCCAAATGGCTCGTTAGTCCAGCTTCTACTTTCAAAATCTTCCTCTTGTCAAGGATCCAATGCAAAAACCCATGTTGGGTATTCCCTATGTGTGATTAACCTTTTCTTCTCAGTCAAAAGGCTATCTAATGCTTGGATTCTGGTACCTGTAGGCTTATATGTAGGGCTGCATACATGACATGCTTAATTTTTCTTTCTTTGTTTGTTTTCCCCTAGTTATCACATCTCATTTGTGATATTCCAAATCTCTAGTTAATTATATTAATGAGAATTTTTAGTATATGCAATGTTTAATGTTAGTTATTTCTTCTTTTGGGTTAAAAATGACCAATGAGAACTTGTGTTGGAGGTGTGAGACACATAGGATTATTTTCCATGTGTGCCTTTCTAATAACACAAAACATACACACATATATACACACACACCCAACCGGTTGAAAGAGGGAGAAAGAGATAAGAGAAAGAAGGAAGGGAAGATTGAAGGAAAAATGGCTTGAAGGAAAAGATTGAAGCCATTGAAGACTTCATCAAGCTTGAAGAATGTAAGGTTTCATTTCTCTTTTTACAATTATATATGTATATGTATCTATCTTGTGTGATATTGTTGGGTATTTGTATCTATGCATCGTGGAGTATTGTCATTGAATTTGGGGGATCCTTTAGGTCCCATTTACATAATTTTCATAGCTTGAATCTCATTGTTGAAGATTGGGAGTGGTGGTTTAAAAAATTCTCAAATATGTAAAATGTTAGGGTTTTGAATATTTTCCTTAGATCCCTTTGATTTAACTGTTCTTTCTCCTCCATTTTGAGTTATTGTTATTCTTTTGGGTCAATCTTTGAACCCTAGAAGTATTGGTAAAGTTTGGTAGAGTTTGGGATGGTTTGGGTTAGAAATCTAAGGCTTGGAGAACCCATTTTTTTGAACAAAATATGCAGGGATCGTCAAGACGGCCCGTATTAGCGCCCTAACAATCAATTTTGAAGCTTGGAGTTGCCACGGATCGTCAGGACGCAACATTTAGCATCCTGATGATGGTGTTTTCGAGATGTCAAGCCCTCGGGTCGTCAGGACGCAACATTTTGCATCCTAACGATGGTATTTTTGGAAATGTCAGCCCTCGGGTCGTTAGGACGCTCTTGCTGATGGTAGTGTTTGATTGCTCCAACACTGCTTAGTAAAATAAGCATAACTTTCTTTAGAAAATTCGAATTGTTACACCATTTAAAGTATTGAAAAATAGACTCATAGACCTTTGTATCCATATAAAGTGGGTACTCTAATTCAGTATAGATTGGGAGATATGAGATTTTAAAGTTGACCCAAAATCCATGCTAACAACATTATTTTTCAAAATTTTAGTCCACTTTCCGTGAGGCATAACTTCTTCACCCGAAATATTTTTTTGGCCCATGACCTATTCAAACGGAACTAGCCTTGAGTGTAAACTCATCTTTGAGTGGTGGTCGGGACGCGATGAAGGAGTCGACGTCTCGACTTTCATGTTCAAACTTCAACTTTATATTCTCGTTTTACGTTAGGGCTTTGTCCTAGAGTTTAGCCTCGTTCTCCCATTGTGAGAGTAAGGTGTTGATGAGTCAGGGTTGATGGACTTATGTGCTTAGTCTCGGTTTACGTATTATTGCTTTGCCTTGGAGTCTTGTATTGATGTTTCTATACTTCTATGTGCATTTTGTGTAGGAACGCCTTGTTTACCACCCGTTCAATCCAAGAGAGGTGAGTAACGATATGCCATGACTAAAAATCTAGTATTTTCCAAATGTTTTAAGCTCACCTTTATATTATGAATGTTTTTTTTATATATTTCAAAGCATCAATGTTATGTTTAATTACAAATGTCATATTTCAAATGCATGTAAGTTATATTTATGTTATGAATGAAAACCATGAACTATAATGTTTAAATGAAAGAGACGCTAAGTTTTCAATGTATGGTGCCAACTCGGGTCTTCTCGTGGCAAGACCTTAATCTAGCTTGATAGTTTTACGATAGGGAACGGGAAATAAACTATTTATGTTAGGAGACGTCCCTAGCCTAAAGAGCCTTAGCATGACCTATATGGTTACTATGGAGCCTAACTTATATGTCGAGTTGTAGCATACTTATATTTTGAACCGAAAACTATGATATATTCACATATTTTACGACAAGTTATGAAATGCTATATTAAGAATAATGTTATATTGCATCTCTTTTTATGATACTATGTTTTGAAATGTTGAAACGTTTCAAATTATGTTTACGTTATCTATGAGTTCCAAGCATACGCTTTATACGTTCAAAAGTTCATTTCCTTATGCATAAATGATTATCTATCCTTATACGTTGAATATAAGTGTTAGTCCATGATATTTTCTTGCTCATGCATCATTGTTATTCACTAAGCATTAGGTTACGTTTTCTCAAATGATTTTCAGGTAGCCACTCCGAAAGGTCCTAGAACGAGGCCATATGTGGATTTTGAGTTACGACCCACAGGCCTATGTTTTGTATAATGTTTGAGAGCTGGACCTAATGTTTTGTAATGATATAATGTTATAACTTTGGGAGACCTTGATTTGGTCCTTATGTATGTTATGTTTTGAATTAGGCACAACTCTACCATGTATGACACGGATTATGTTTTCAAGTTATCAAAAGTTCTATTTTCCGCAATTATGCATCATTCTAAATGATTATGCACAGGTGATCAACCAGTTTATATAATGCGATCTTGAGTAGCCTTGCTACTGGCCAGTCATATACCTTAAATTTGTATAAGCCAGGTTATAGGACGTGACACCATTAGTCCGCTGCTTTGATACTTTCATTTTGTTTTCTATTATTTCTAATTTTATCTTTTACTGAGGATGCAGGATGTCTTTTCAAGTTTGATTGAAATTGACTTGGATCTTACATATATACTAGGAATAATTCTTATTTCTATTTGATTTGTAAGATCCAAAAGAAAATCGAAATGGATTGTGCAATGAGTGGCAAATGAGTGGGCCACGTCGAGCAATGGGTTAAGTTGTCCAAAAAAGTAAAAAATATAAACCACTTTGATTTTCTTGAAGCGCCTAGAGAAAATCGAAGAGCCCTAATCAGGAATCCGAAGAAGATTAAGGGTTATGTTGTGCAATGAGTTTGTTTTAATTGGGTGTTTAATGGGTTTAAGTATATCAACCCAGTTAAGCCTATTTATAGATGAGCGTTTTGTAGCTATCTAATAACAACTTATTTAATTATATTTGTCCAACTTAAACTCATTTAACTGTAGCTACCTAAAAATAACTTATTTAATTATATTTGTTCAACTTAAACTCATTTAACATGGGCGGAGTTGGGCAGATTGATGATTGCCTCACTTTGCCAGCCCAAAGTAAGATACAACTGAAATTTGTATAGCTTTACTGGATAGACTAATTAGTGTTGAAGTAAATATCTATCATGAAACTATAGGCGAATAACATAAATGGACTACTAAATATGACCAACAGATCGGGACTACCATACTTAAGAGTCCATGTATTATGTTATAATAGTAAACACACCATATATTTTGCAATGCCACAAACACAACCCTGCTAGTAGGCAGGGGCGGATTTATTGGGGTGCTAGAGGGGGCACGTGCCCCAAAAGATTTTTAAAAAAAATATTTATATGTAATTTTAATAAAATTTTACACTTTGCCTCCTCAGATTTCTGAGTGCACCCTGATTTACTTATAAGTTAAAGAATTCCCTTGATGAAGTTTTTGGCTCCGCACTACTAGTAGGTGCTTCAGGTTCACAACTCAAGGAGATGCAAAACCCAGAAAAGCTCTTTTTCTTATTTCTACACACTTATAATTACCTAGCTTGGAACATAGGCTACAAAAAGTCGCTAGCATTTTATTGGGGTTCACAGTCGTTGCAGGCTAGAGGGGTGGCTTTTGCCAATGTGGGGGCTCTTCTTTTGGAGGTTTGTCTCCGGGATTTGGTCTGCTCGGAGCCACTGGACCTTTCTGTAAGACATGGCTTCGAGGTCTATTGGAAAATGGAGGCTTGTGGTCTGTCGGCGGCTTCTGTTCTGGTGGCTTTTGCTCATGCGGGGGCTCTTCTTTTGGGGGTTTTGGGCCGGGATTTGGTTTATGTGGATCAACTGGACCCTTCTGAAGGAGGCGACGATGAGGGGGTTTCTTTGATGGAGGTTGCTGGGGTTCGCGGGGTGCCTTGTGGATTGGGATGGGTGGCTTTTCCTCCGGTGGGTTGTGGTCAGCCGTGGAGGGAGTGATGGTGAATGCCACCACTGCCAGCACCAGCAAGAGCAAGTAGAACAAGTGTGACATCTTTGTTCAGTGAAGAGCTAGAAGGGAGTGTGGCCCTTTTGTAGTGCCCTCCACCTCTAGCACGTTGCCTACTACATCATTAATTTATTCACTGATCAATATAAAGCAAAGGCAAGAAAAGGTAAGAAGAAAGAAGGAATGATACGTTTGAGCACAGCCCAAAGGATTTCCAGTTCAGCAGTTTGGATCTTTCCACTAAAACACTCCTTTCTATACCAGCATGGCAGTAAAAGATCGACACGTACGTGCTATTTCTATCAAACCTAATCCATTAAAGCTTGATTGTTGCGTAATCAATCCATTAATTAAGCACAATCCATCTGATTGGAAGTTTCAAAATTTTATAAAAAATATTATTCTTATAGAAAAGTCATAAGAAATGACATTAGAATAATGTGACAGTAATAATTTTATAAATTAAAATCGTTATGGTTGGTGTTTTGTTTTGAAGTGTAAAACTCTCATTAAGATACATCATTCTGATTGAAAATTCTGTATAAATTTTTTGTTTGTATAGCATTATCCAAATTTTATTTGTTTAGAAGTGGGAAAATGCTATTCTTCAAGAAAATTTATATAGAAAACCTTACCAGAATGATATGACAGTGACATTTTTGTTAATAAGAACCACTACGAGGGGTGTTTTATTTTTAAATAAACGACTTTTATCAATCACATCATTCTGGTAATAAATTATGTATAAATTTTTTTCTTTATATAGCAATATTCGTAGATATGAGGATTCATTGGTCAAACTTTTTTTTTTTGTGTTCGGGACCAGTTTGCGTGTACCTCAACTAATTTCGGTGCCTATATAGTCTATGCATCCCACACAAACCTAATAATTATTGAGTCAAAAATTCTGAAATGACCTCAAAAAATTAATTGTAGCAAACAATTTTTGAACCTAGGAACAGACCCAAACCCCAAGGCCAACTAACCCCTTGGTGTCATTGGAGATGAATCTATCCCTTGGGCAGAAAGAGTGGATATGCCGTTTTCCAAAGGCTTTAGTGTGAACCATTATGGCAAATCGGCTAAGAGTTTCTGGTCGTCATCTTTCTTTTGATTTGAGAATCATAATGCTATGGCTTTTCGGCTATCTTTTTCTTTTTCACCATTCTATCTTCTTATATACTATGATCTTCTTTCTTCCTTTGTTATATTTTAATCTAGCTTCCAATAACATGAATTAACTTTGCTTAGTGCTTAGGTCGGCCAGGTCACGATCCTTTAGTGATCAGAGCTTAATCCTTTGATTCCTTTGGAATTGCTAATTAAGACTAGAACCGTTATAATCACTGCCTATTATAAAATCATATCATCTTCACTAAGCGTACAAGGAGACTTCCACTAGGTTTTACCTTTAATAAGTTCACTAAGGTCATGTGTTTTTCATGTCTTAATGTAACACTTGCATAAGTTAGGCAAAGCCATGCAAATCCTAGCTCCATCTAGATCTCCACATTTGAACATGTGTCTAACACATGTAGAGGAGTGTGAGATGAGTGTTATGTTAGAAATAGGCAAAACACCTTCTTAAAAATGTTTATACTTCTTAGCATACAAGGTGTTTATTGAAATATAGAAAGGGTGACTTGAACATAGCCTGATCTAAGCCCGAATCATTTTAGAATCAAGTGTTATATCAAATTTAGCACAACTCCTTTGTAAATGAGGTTCAGTCAAGAAAGGTTTCAAGGCAGAATTTGCAACTACCCTTTGTTTGAAACCAAGTGCCCAAGTTACTCAAGTGCAAACATTCTGCTGTTGCAAAGGCAGACTGTTTAGTTTAACCACACCTAAGAGAAAAATATTGACACAGTTTAGATTGTTCAGCTTTTACGTAGACTAGACTCTTATTGCTTGAAAAATAAGTTATCTGTTTTCCTTAATTATTTAAACAAAAATAAAATAAAATGACATGCACATATATGTATAATTAGCTTGTACAATATATGTCTATAACAAATTCTTAGGTCGGCCTTCAAATGCTAAAGCGGCCTTCAAATGCTATTTTCAAACTCATGTAAAATGTCTGAATGAGAGTTTTTTTTTACCTCAAAATAGGAAGCTTACCATAATGAATTTTAATTACAAAATTATTACTATTATATTATTTTAATAAAAGTTTTTATACAATTTTTTTGTAAAAATAACATTTTATATCACAAAATTCTGCCCAACTAGCCTTGCGGGCCTATGTGTTAATCCCAAGCCTTAAAATAATCGGGCTAAGCTGGGCTGGGTGAGCAGGCTTGGCGAGCCATGAGCTGATGGCCATCCCTATGCTCAAATCTTATAAAAGATGGATTCGTTCATTTATTAATGTGTATTTCATCACCATCTTGTGCTTAGGAATGAAAATATTACAAACAGCAAAAGGACTTCAGTAGGTTTTTTGTAATGTTATTTCCGTTATGATCTTTTATACTGTGAATCCTATACTGTTATGCTTCACTGAGGAACTTGCTATCTCACTACGTTACGGTCACTATTTTTGAGGAACTTGCTTCCGTTAAATTTTTTTTTATCATTGAACATTTTTTTTTGATTCAGTAGTTAGGGTGTTCGGCCAGTTCGTGCACACCTCGACTAATTCTCTTCTCAGTCCAATCAAAGGTAGGTCATCTATGCCAAGAATAGGGTATTCACAAGGTATAAAATCTTCTGCAACCAACTTTAGCATTTGGCAAGAGTCGAACTCTTGACCTCCTAAAGGGAGACCAAGTACCCTGGCCAACTGTGCTTAAACACTTTGTTTGGATGGAAGATTTCGAAGAGAAAGGGAAGGTTTGAAAGGAAAAAGTTAATTAACTCTTATTTGAATAAATTTTAGAATTAATTATAAATACACCCCTTGAACTAAGACTTAGTATTATTGAGACACTCAAAACTCTAAAACGTAACAACTTGATCCCTTCAACTATCAATTTATATCAATCAAGTTTTTCTACTAGCAATCTGTTAACAATTTGTCAGGAGAGTACGTAAAATTATCATATAACTTAGATATGTTCACCAAAATTCATTTTGTACACAAAATACTTTTTTTTGTTTTGTGATAATTATCTAATAACTGAAATACTCCTTGTATTGTCCCTATATGTACATGACATTTCAAAGGATATTTCAGTCATTAGATAATTATCATAACAAGAGAAGATCAATTGAGGTATAAAATCATATTTTGGTGAACATATACAAATCAACTAACAAATTTTTATTTATTTTCCTAATGAATTGCAAACAGAAGAGATTGATTGATACAAATTAATAGTTGAAGGGGCCCATTTGTTATATTGTAGAATTTATAAGATCTTAGTGATATTGAGTCATAATTTATGTACTTTGTTTGTAATTAGCCCTAAATTTTAAGAAGAAAAGGAAAAGTAAATGAGGTTGTAAAGTTGGAAATAGTTCATATTTTAAGCATTTTCTTCCATCTCAGTCTTTTAAATTGAGAGTAGACAGAGCAAGTGATGATGTACTTCTTACTATTTTTCTTAAAACACCCATTATACCATCTATTCATTACTAAAAAATAGGGTTTAATAACGAGCTATACATAATAATAATAATAATAGTAGAAGACACCTCCCTTCTCTTAATTAATTATCACCAAATCAAAGATTTAAACATGAAGAAACGAAAGCCACTCTCTCTATTCCTTGGTTAACCAAACAAGAGGAAGGATAACTTTTTTCTCCTTCCTCCTAAAACTAGCATACAACTTTCACTTTCCTTCCTCTCCATGCAAATAGTGCCTGATGGTGGTAGATTAAATATTAAAAAAAAAATTGTGTGACTAGTATTATTCTTTAAAAAAAAAGGGAAAAAGAACTCCAAATAGTAGATGATTCAAGCTTGTCACGTGCCTGTCATGCGCCTGTATGCTTCAGCACATGAATGCCCCAGTTCTGTACGGAGTTAGCATCTGCGAAGTGCTAATCTATGATTAGATTCGATCCTCCGAACTCTGTGATCAAACTGCAAATCATTGAGGAAAATAGAACCAGATGGGAAGTAGGAGTAGAGGGGATGGAAATTATAGAAACCCATGTCTCACAATGCATCAGCCATGGGCTTCTTTGCTAGTTCATGGTATCAAGCGCATTGAGGGAAGATCTTGGCCTGCCCCCATTAGAGGTAGCCTCTGTTTCATTCCATTCCAATCCATTCCACACCCATGTAATCCTATCTTCTTCGTTGCCTTATTACAAATTGTATGATTTGATGCTCTGTGTTCGAGGAGGTAGCTTTAATTCGATGTCTAAGCTTTTTATTTGATTCCTTGAATGAAAGGATTCCAGAAATTAGTTTCTGAGAGAAATCGTTTGGTGGGTCATGGGCTATTTCATTTTATTTATTTGTATTTGTTTGGTTCTTTGTTTTCGATTTTTTGTATGGCATGCAGTCTGAATTTTGCTTCTGGATGAAGTCTAATGAAAAGGGAAGCATATCAATAATACTGTGAAATTTGCCGTTTTCATGGGCGGCTAAAGGAAGCATTCTTATATCATAATTATAAGTAGTTTGCTTGTCATGTTCTGCAGGAAATGTCATGAATTAGCAAAATATAGTCTTTCATTTTGCATTAGGGTTTTGTGCAACATGTGGGCCTTATGAAGGAATGGATTCGAAGAACTACTAAGTATACGGAGTAATGAAATGAGGGAGACATTCTATCAAGTTTATTTATTTGTTGATGATCAAGTTATCTATGTACAGGATATATTTGGTTACCAAATTTTAGTTCTATCATTGTCTATATATTGAAGCAAGAGTTTCTTACATTGAGGAGCAAACCACTTGTCTATATGTTGCCCTAATCAAATATTTGGAATACATGTTTTTCAAGTCTTGTGCATAACTATATATGCGCAATTGCAGGTAGGAATGTGCTTTACTTCTTGCCACATTCTATCCTTCCAACTTCTTTTCTTTTTACCTTTTATTTCTCATTTGCTATTGTACTTCTTCTAAATGAATACAATCTCCCCTCTTGCTCTCTTACTTTTTCTAAATGAACGTGTTTTTCAAGTCTTGTATTTGTGTAAGTGTTTTTTTTATTATTTGGACTCACATGGCTGAAAACTTAGTTCTTCAGTTATGCACTCAGCGGAAATCAGTCTTGGCAAATGACATTTTAAGGGGCCCAGGATAATAAAACTGCAAATAGTAGGGATATGAGAATGCTTCTCTTAGGCTAAGTTTTGGTAGGAGGGAATGGGCAGGAGTGGATGCCAATTCCAGCTTTTCGTTCCCTTTCCTTGTTCTGTGCTGCCATTTGAAGTTGCCATTCACTCATGGAATGAAACAAAGGAGAATGAGAAGAAAAGGAGAGAGAAAGAAAGCTGGGTGGCGTGGTTGTTGGGGGGCTGTGGCAGTGAAGGGAGATGGAGAAGAAGAGAAGAAAGAGAGAGGTGGAGGAAGAAGAAGGAAGAGGAAGAAAGAGAGAAGAAGAAAAGAGAGAGTGATGGGCTTCACTCTCTAAAAAACTCTATTCCATTCCAACATCTAAATTGGCCTAAACACACATTGGAGGTGAAATGGATATTCCATTCCCACTTTATTCTATATTGGCAATCAAACAGTGGTATGAGAGTAATGATTTCATTCCATTCCCACCTTCATACCATTCTCACTGTATTCCATTACTGCATGCCAAATGTAGCTGTATTTACTACGGAAAACTTCAACAGAGAAATTTTTTATTATTAAAAAGTTCTACATTATTTTTACATGGCATTTAACATTTTAAGTAAGAAGATTGTGTCTGGAGAAAAGAAAAAGCATAATGAAAGAGGTTCACTGAAAATCTAATAATTACAAGGTCTATTATTAGTGTTTAGTAGGCTAAGGTTAGGAAAAGCTTGCTAGGCTTGATGGAATTTTGGTTGATGTGCCTTAATGATGTAGGATCCATGGGAAGATATTTTGTTGATTGATAATTTATAGATACATATTTAGATCATTAACTATGTTAGGATTCTTTTTAAACTACTTTTTTGTGTTTTTGTTTTCTTGAAGTTGTAGTGCTCTTAGGAATGATTTCAGGCTTTATTTATGTTACCATGTTGGGTAGGATGCATGTTAGGCAATTCTAGGAGTTATAAAGACCATAGAGATGCTTCGCTTACATAATAGGGGCTTATCACTAGATTACTAGAAGATTAGTAAATTCGTGAAAATAAATATTACGCGGAGCTTTCTATGTCCCTTCTCCCTCTTCACTTCTCTTATTGCTCTCTATCCATTTCTCTCTGCTCTGATATTAAGAGGCATGGAAATTGCGTTGCACCATCGCGGTCATTTGTTTTTTTCTCTTCACTCCTCTTATCTTGTGAATAAAAAGCTTGGATTGGTTCCATTCTCCTCCCTCTGTAAATCTCTTGTTAACTTCTATCAAAAGGATTTTGAGTGTTAGGGTGGAAGCTTGTACTGTAAGGAAGGGTTTAGGATTATAGATGTGTTTTTAGGCGAACATCAGTAAGACAATGGGTTCATTGTGATAAATGTAGAGAATTCTGCTTGCAGGAAACTAAAATAAGATGGAAAAAAACGAAGAAAAAGTTATAGCATTGAGAAAAGCACACTGGCACTATCCCAAAAGATTCCTACAGGATGACTAAAAACCAGTAAATTTGATACACAAGTCCACTAATGATTGAGCATAATCCTTCAGTAATGATTTCCTTTCTAGTGCACAAGGAAATACTAGTTGGAAAGATGATGCAATTAAGATGCTCTTACACTCCATGTGATCTTTATAGATGGTTGAAGGTGAATAGGACAGTTGAGGGATGTTTTCTAAAGTATAGTACGTGCACAGGAGGCATTGGACCACAGGAGGTGGTTAAGTTGGAGTTGAAGTGAGCTCAGGAGGAAAGAGAGACGGAGAGAGTGGGACAGTGATGGAGATTCCACAGGTGATGGACCAGTAAGGATTGCTTGGACACGACGGAGGAGACTCAGTATATGTTACAGCGTTCATGCCATCGAGGTCAGCACATACATGAGGGCACATGGTTGAGCGGGTACAACCGTACAAGGGATAGGTGGCCTAGATAACTTCTAGGTGTTGTAGGAACGTGCCAGAGCCATCGAGTAATATATTTTTATAACAGTGTTTTAGATTCTTTATACGCATGGGTGGTTAACTAGGAAGCACGGACACACCGTTTAGGGTGCCGTTTGCGTGTCGGACACACCGCGGACACGGATACTCTTAGGACACACCAAAATACGTGTCGGACACGCCAGGTGGCGTGTCCTGTTTTTTTTTTTTTTTTTTTTTTTTTTTTAAGCTGTGGACACGCCGGGGACACGGCTGGGACACGTCGAGGACACGGCTGGGACACGTTTAGGACACGGCAGGGGTTAAAGTGTAATTATGAAAATTTTTAAATGGGGTATATTTTTTAATTTTCTTAACTTCAATATAAAATGTACAAAATATCCTAAATCAAAACATTTCTTCTTCTTCTTCTTCACTGTCCAAACTGCTGCTACTATATTTCTTCTTTTTTTCTTCTTATTTTTCTTATTCACTGCCCTTTCTACTGCTTGTTTCACTACTACTTATGTTCAATGTGGGTACTGCCCTACAAAATCAACTAAATAAATTGGTACTGCTTACCTGCCCCTGCTATTTTTTTTTTTTTTTTGTAGAAGTTGGATGCTTGCTAGTTCATACTTTAGATAGTAATGAATCTAATGATGTATTGGATGATAATCTTCTTTAACTTGTGTTTTTATCTGTGCTTGATGGATGATGAATTGATGACTTGTTGTCTATTATATTGAGTATTGAATTTTTTAATATTTTTGGTGGTAGGTGAATGTTATATTTATAGACATGGAAAATAAAATATATAAAAATAATAATTTTTTGCCGTGTCCCCGCCGTATCTGTGTCCCCTATTTTTTGAAATTGCCGTGTCCCGTGTCTGTATCTGTGTCCATATCTGTGTCCGTGTCTGTATCCGTGCTTCTTAGGTGGTTAACAATCTGAGGTTGCAGATTATTCACGAACGGTTCGTGTAAAATATAGTCTTATAAAATCATCCATCCCTTTCTGGAAGGGGATTTATTGTCACTTTACCGTGTCACATTGATTTTTCTAAGATGTATGAAATACCTGTGTTAGACACAAATACTTGGACTTTGACATATTGTTAGATATTCGCCCAGCAAAAATGTTTAGAAATTCAATGTTTACCATATGAATATAGTAAGTCAAATCCCATAAACATGAAATACCAACACTTTTTTGTTCTATAAAATGAAAGACGTATATTAAGAAATATTAATATTTTGTTGTCTCCTCATGTTCTTGGACATGAAAATTAGATAAATCCGACACGTAGACACATGTTCACACCCGACACTCGTACTCGAGTCATGTGGGTGTGCTTGGATGTATTTCTAGGGAGAAGGCTTCTTAATATTCATTGCTATATTAAGTTATTGGATAATTGACTTATTTCGCAGGCCGACTTTGGATTCATGCTGCTAGTAAGGTCCCAGATCTGGCAACAATCAAAGCGATGGAGGACTTCTATAGGGAAATCTATGCAGTGAATGGGATAACAGATGTCAAGTTTCCAGAACATTACCCAATTTCAAGACTCTTAGGTGTTCAAACTTCTTGTTCTAAGATTCTAATTTAATATGTTGATTGTTTATTTTTTTTTTGTATATGCATCTACACATTATTTTTGCGTACTTTTTGTAATAATAAGATGAGAAATACAGATATGCTATGATTTATAGCAATTATGTATACTTTTTCCCTGTTTTATCTAAACCCTTATAATTTCTATGATAAAATATTCAATTCTTTTGCACGCATGTGTATTTTCACACTCATTTGTAGATATATCTAAGTTGATGCAATACTATGGCCAACCCTAAAATTTTAATTCCTGATTTAGGTTGTGTGGAAGTGGTTGGGTGTGTTACACGTGAAGAGCTAGTTTGCTGGGAGGAGCTCCCTGAAGGGGTGGGCATCTAAAGTTCATTTTTTCCCTCTCTAACAGATATTGATGGAACGATGCCTATGGTTAAATATTGGTAACATGTCTGCAATGTATTCATGATATTTTACCTTGTCATTGACAGGTTAGGCTAGAGGGGCAAACAGATTATTGTTGGCTTTGCGAACAACCCCAGGTTCGTATTTTCTATCAGCTATTACTTTGGTGGTTTTCATTACATAAAAGTATGCAGATGATTGGGTCATTGGTTTTGTTTTATTTTTTGCATTTTCAATACATTGAGATAACTATTGTCTTTGACCGATGCAGAAATTGTTAGTACCATTTGAAATGCGTGGATATCAAGGTGTTTATAACTTGGAAAAAAAGGTAAATGGGAAACCGACCCAACTTATTTACATAGTGGTTCCCTCTTTCTTGATGGGAAAATGCTATTCTTCCAGATAATCTGCATAGAAAACCCCACGTGAATGATGTGACAGTGACATATTATAATTAAGAGCTAGAATGATGGGTGTTTTGTTTAAAGTGGATGGCTCTTATCCAACCATATCTGTTTGTATAGCATTATTGGATATTTTGGTATGGTCAGATTACTTAGACCATTACTATATTCTTCCTCTTGGAAATTGGCACAGATATATGAACCAGCAGCCAGAGGTCTTTGTCCAGTTAAAAGTCCACTGCCGGTCAAGTTCCCACTTCCAGATCCACGAGATACTTTGTCGTTGAAGCCAGGATCACTTGCATCCAACTTAAAGGGCTCGAAAGCAGCTGAGATGGAGAAACCACCAAGTCTCAGTGTAGCCATAGCTGGTGCCCGAGCAGCTGCTACACAGTTCTCAAAGAACAGTGCTCAATCTACGATCCAAGATGGAGATATGCCTGTTTCCACAAGGACAAGGAACAAATGTAAGGAAGAGGTTCAGGGCCTAGATTCTTAGTTACCTGGCTGGTCCAACGAAAGTGATTTGATGACCAATGAAATGCCGAATAGTAACATGAATTCTGAAGGAAATTAGCTGCAATCAAGCGTCTCTCAAGTCTCCCAATATCTTCATTTTCACTATGAAAATTTCATGTTAAAAGAAAGTCCACCTCTGGATATCCGAGTTCTCCCTTGTACCATTTCTTAACTATTTGTGATATTACCTAGTTGAGATGTAAATTTGGCCACATTGTGAAAAATGGAATAAATGAAACATTGGACAGTTAACTTATCGGATTCGGCTCATCTATGTATGTTGTAACTAGTCTAGATCTCACCTGTGTTTATGCAAGTTTTAATATTCTGGTATTTTGTTTTAGTTTTTGTCCAGATGCATTTTGAAATTTTAGACGACCTGAGAATCATCTTCATGGGAGACTTTGCAAGGTTGTTCGTTGCAACTTAACTCATGCTATTTATGAAGACAAATAATGTGACTCAAATTATATTAGTCAGGGATTCATTAACATTAAGATGAATTGAACAAGAAATGTATTCCCAGAATTGAAAATTTTTCGTCTACTGCAACGGATGGTTAAGTGAATTTGATATACAAGGAATTTCACTACCGTTATAGCAAAAAAAATTTGGAAAAGGCAAAAAGAATTGCTAGTAAATTTATCTTCTTCTTCTTTCTTTTATTTTTTTATTTTTTTTATTTTTTTTAAGGAAAAGAACAAGAATTTCGCTATCTTAGGACCATTATGGTTATATCTGTTAGGAGAGTACATGAGTCAGGTCCATACTAAATCCAAAACTGATCCGATCTTGACCGATTCTAAAATTTTAGATCCAGAATTGAATCGATTCTTTCATGAAACCGAATCGAACCAACCCAAGGTAGTTTGAGTTGGTGCGGTTCAATTCCATGGAAGGATCGATTTGGGTCAAGATCGGATAATGCTGGTTTGGGTCCATTTTTATTGTGCAAAACATAGCTTATTTATTTAAAATTTTAAAAAATATGATTAATCTTGTATCCTCAATTTTTAAAAAAATTAATAAAATAACACATGGGCACAAGTTAATAATAATTAAGTTCAAATAACTATGATTTAAAGACGTATATACAATATATATAAACTTTTATGGTACATATAAGTTCAGGTCTTGCGTTGGTTCGGTTTAGTTCTTGATTCGAATCGGATCCAGAAAATGAAAACCTGAGAATCGAACCAAAGTGATTGGGTTTACATTTTTCAGACCTAGAACTGAATTGAACATTTGATAGACTTGAACCAAAACCGACCCTCTGAGGTCAAGTTGATTCGGTTCTTAGTTTATTTGTGCACCCCTAATAGCTGCCGTTCACCAATATCAATACTACAGACATTGTTGCTGTAGCATAAAAAAAAATAATAAAAAGAAAAAGAAAGATCTTTAAATATAGAGGTTACCAAATCCCAATTTGCAGTTTTTGATAAAATTATGAAACTAAAAAAATTCATGAGTTGTTATTTTGAAAATTTCATATATATATATATATGCATGTATGCAAATGTTAGAGTGAACTTTGCAGGTCCATGACCAAATTTACAACTGTTGCTTACCCACAGTAATTAGAAAGAGCATTACGATGAGAGAAAACAATATAGCTTTGAGTTCTTATTTCTTTTTAAGATAAACAGCAAAACTAACAAAGGCAGAATGGAATTGTGGCAAAATGCATTCCATGTATGACTTAACGCATGATTTCTAGCACTTTCTGCACCAACATTGTTGAGAGGGTATGATTCACGTGTTAACAGAACCAGTACCGCTTGCAGAGCAATTACAACCTATGTCTCCATCAAAACATAACATAAAACCGAGCATGAATTTTTGTCTTCAGTTTGGTTGCAGAGTAATTCAATATCGTCTAAATGAGTTTGTTATTATACAAGGAAATAAATTTTAATGTAAAGAGACCTAATTTTGATAACATAGAATAAAATGGGAATACCATTCCAACCATGCATTGAATATAGAGGATTCATAGCAAGCTAGGAAATGAGAATTGTGGAATTGCGTGAGGGCGGTAATTTTCACTTGTTAGCTAGGGTACCATGTTTAAGGCTAATCTCCTTTATCTAAGTCTTAAGTTAATGTATTCATATGCCTAAAGTTGGAAGCTCAGCTCACGTCAAAACGGATCTGGAGCGCCTTGCAACTAACTTGCTTAAGGAAATGTTTCACTTGTTCTTCAAGTAACACTAGGAAATATACCATCCGATATCTCATCTCTTTTGCTTATGAGCAAGCTTAAACAGTCCATAACTCACAAGTTCTATTCTACTAAATAACGCATTTACTTAACCCGATGAAATGCAGATTATAGATTACAAGGAAGGCTAAAGTCAAGAGGAGAATCTAGAGAGAGGGATTCAAACTCCTAACTTTTCAAACAGAGGCCAAAAACTTTGGCCAATTGAGCTAACCTAGTTGATTAGAAATTAGAATTATTGCATCTTGATGTAATAGGACCACACCAATATTGTAGATTGTATATATAAATTATATAATTATCTAGGTTTATACATGAGTTTTTTAGCCCAAATAATGGGGTAGTACAGTGTCTCGTACTAATCAAGGGTCGCCATCTTTAGTGAGAAACGAAGAAACACAAACGTATAGGCACATGCATTGTCAATGCTACAGAGATCTTAATTACTTAAAAGAAAGAACAGAACCTTGACATTGAGGTAAAGATACAAGAAAATGCAGATGTGTGCCCAGTCTACATGTGTACATATATGTATTTTAGTGGACTCTGGTGATCCATGGCCATTCCCTTTTTCGACCTTGATAACATTGTATATAGATATTAAAGCTACCTAATGAAGTAGACTTTTACTTTATCTGTAAAAGTTTGCAAGACTACTACTGCACACAGGTAGAGGTAGAGGCCAAAAGAGATCATTTTGGACTAACATTGCTTTAACTTGGTAGGCCAATTGTCAAACTTCTCCGCTCAGAGGGTCCCGGATGAGCCCCATCACATTTATGAACAGACATTTATAGTGTTGCTAGTAACCATATTGCCACCATAAATTTCACATTCACAGTGTTATGACTAATCATATCCCAAAAGAGTATGTTATTGGCACGTTATTTTGAATAGATTTTTTACAATTTTTTTTTGAAAAAATAATATTTTTCATTGAGCAAGTTTGGATTCCCGTGTCCTGCCGACAACCGGCTCCAAACCATTATAAAAGGCCACCTAAATGGGCTAGTTTTGCAAGCATCAGAATCCAGTACTGCCCAAAGATGTCTCCCGCACGCTTGCTATTGTTGTTCCTCGGAGTGGTGGTTCTAACTGCTCCATCACTCGCTGATTACCCCAAACCACCACCCAAGCATGAACACATGCCACCAGTCCCAATTGGTAAACCTCCCAAGGGTGAGAAGCCCCCAATGGAGCACAAGCCCCCCAAGGGTGAGAAGCCTCCAATGGAACACAAGCCCCCCATGGGTGAAAAGCCTCCAATGGAGCGCAAGCCCCCCCAGGGTGAGAAGCCCCCAATGGAGCACAAGCCTCCCATGGGTGAAAAGCCTCCAATGGAACACAAGCCCCCCAAGGGTGAGAAGCCCCCAATGGAGCACAGGCCTCCCAAGGGTGAAAAGCCTCCGATGGAACACAAGCCTCCAAAGGGCGAGAAGCCCCCAATGGAGCACAAGCCACCAATACCAATTGGCAAACCCCCCAAGAGTGAGAAGCCTCCAATGGAACACAAACCGAGGAAGATGATGCCTCCAACTCCATATAAGAAGCCACCAACTCCTGGAAAGAAGCCTCCAAGTGTTCCTCACAAGCCACCCTACAAACCTCCATCATCTATCCACTCCAACTGAGTCATCTAGGCAATATACATAGTGCTAGAAATAAGACCTCTGTTGCCAGCTGATCGTACGTTATGTCTCTTGTTTGTCATTCTTCTTTGGACTAGTTATCACTACTAGCCTGGAGTGCTCCTGCTCTTTTAGTCATTGTAATTTGTTGTTGTACCTTGCTTGTAGACGATGAGCAAAGATCCACTTGTTTGTGCTAATATTTTAATTTGCATTTCCCTCAATCGAGCTATTTGCAGGTCTCTGTTTCTTGTGACACTAATTAGCGTTTGACTTGATCTTCAAAATACTTATTTTTGAGTCACAGTTTTGGTAACTGCAGTCTCAATTTTAATAACTGCGATTCACACCTTTGGTACTTGGCTTTTCACCAAAACCACCTCGAAAAAACATAGTGCATGTTTTGCAAATATTCTCACGACTACAAGAGAAAAATCGCTTATGCCCCCACTCAACTTGGCAATTTCTACTATTTTTAAAATTTACTTGTTTGTATTTATATAACCCTAGGTTGCAATTATAACGCATTGCTCCCACTAAAATTCTAAAAACCTACATTTGTCCCTGCTGAATCTATTAAAATTTTTATTTGTCAAAATTAAATTTCACTAATCCTTTATTATTTGGCCAAATAAATAGCATAATCCCAACCTTAACATTAAAATTATGAGGTGGTATGGTAATTATGGAGCACTTTATATGTTATCTTAATTTTGGTGAAAGGTATAACTATTCGTATGCATAATACAGCTTTTATACAGAGTAGACACCCCTTTTTACCGTTTTTAATATAAATATCTCTTTATTTATCGAAGACAAAATATTGTCAATTAAGAAATAATTTTGTGTATATACTAAACAAAAATTCTAGATCTGTCCCTGCTTACGAATGAGGCAATATTTTGTTTTCAACATGGTACGGCAAGTGCTGACAGGTTTGGTTATCTTTATATTGATGCTCATAATCATCCAACACTATCATATGATCACACTTGAATTATAACATCATTAAGCTGGTCGATGTATTGGTAACTAATTTGTGCATATAACAGTCATATTTAGATATGATGGTAAGAGGTACTGATTAAAACACTAGTCCATAATACCCTGCAAAGTCAAATTAAGGAGAAATAAACTCGAAGTGTCTGGTAATAATATTCATTATCTTCAATTTATGCTCGATTAACACTGTATATATGGGTATACTGGTATATTTTTTTACCATCAATCACCAATACATATTTTGGTGTTGCTCATACATGAGATTTTCGTTGCTTGTTTGGTTTTACACTGATAGTTGGGTATTTGATGAACCTAAAGAAAATAAAAAAACAAAATAAATAAATAAAGGAAAAGAAGATACAAAACCTTTATTCTACATTTGGATTCGAGATTTATCAAGAGAAAATAAAAAAAAAAAAAAGAAAAATGAGAGGAAAAATATAAAGAAATAAGGGATTTCAAATTCTTACATATTTTATTTTTATGTTCTATGATCTCCCACTGTCTCTCAATACCAATTATAAGATGTAATTTCATATTTTTTTTTTTTTGCTTTTCACTCAATAAAACCGAGATCTAAACACAACGTTAGTAATTAATTTTCATAGAAATTGCCATATCAATTTAACTTACGCCTGAGAACAATTGATTCATCCATGTTGGGGTAGGACTGTTGGTGGCATTTTCTCTTTTGAACTTACAATAGGGTTAAATGTGAAGATAAAACTAAAATTTCTATTTTTTCCTTTCTTTTCCATCTAAGGATAATCATAAACATAAGCTGCTCTGATGTTCCTCCACTACTGAGTACTGCCTTGTCAAAAATCTTTCATGAGCTCCAAGACGTGCCAAATATTTTACAAGACTTAATTCATTTTGTGTGCGCGTGTATGATTTGCAAAATTACACTTTGGAATTAGGATTGTAAAATTAAGTTATTTGAGCTCGACTACATGTTTAGCTCATTAAAAATCATTTCATTAGATTAACAAATCAAATTTGAATACATTTTGATTCTCGTTAATTTTTTAAACTCAGATTGAATTCGACTGGATAAGCTAACTTAAGACTATACAAAAAACCAAACTATTTAATTTCGGCTCGCAATAAGCTCAATTGATGCTCTTTTGTTTTTTATTCAAAATATAAACTAATTAAATTTGAACATTTATTGAAGATCCTTAAAATTTTCAAAACCAAATTTAAATAATTAAATACTCAGCTCAACGTGGAGTCGAGTTGGCTCGGCTCATAGCAAACTATGCTTGGTATTGTAGCTCCATTCTAGAATCTACTAAGGTCACCATCATAAGTGAGAAACGTAGAAACGACAGTGTGGGCGCCCGCGGCCACTTTCATTAACGTTTACTAAAATGGCAGACAGTAGGAAAATTTCGGAAAGTAGAGGATTTCAAATTCCGATTAAAAAGAGCGAGTCCAATATACTACTATCATCACAGTAGGATAAGATTTTCTCTTCTGTTTCTTGCGGGTAGGTGTAAAATGCAATCTAGTTTGGAATTATTTTCCAACTTTTCAACTCTCAGGAGGACCCATATTGAGCCCACATCGGAATTTTGTCACTAAAAATGACGAAATTACAATGAGCAAGGTATAGAGCTGGCCAGAGGTTTTTTTTTTAACCCAGTTTTTTTTATTTTTTTAGTTACAGGTATTCATACCTTTAGCCGACTGCTTTCACGATTGATGGAGGGCCACAAAAGAGTATTAGGAAGGATCAAAATCGAGACTTCATATTTAGCCTAAGGATAAGCTAACCACTTAGTCACCCTTTATGGTTTTAAATCAAGTTATATATAAAAAGAAAAGCCTGACTAATAATTTCGTGAATCCTACATATACTTTAGTCCCCACAAAGAGTATATGGGACGCAGAGTATATGTAGGATTCATGTGTATATAAAGTGTAAGGGTGAGCTTATACAACAAAAAATTTTATAAAAATTTTTGTATAGAGTTATGTGGTCAAATGAGAAATTTTTACTTTAAATAAAAAAATTCATAATAATAGCTCTCAATTACAAAATTGTCATATCCACGTTATTCTGATCATTTTTCCAAGAATAGTGATGCCTCCATGTTTGTCCATTGGTACAAGTGGGGCTCCTGCTCTAGTCACCGTCCCAAATGGAAAATGGTAAAAAGTTGATGTGGGGGTTCATGCAGTGTCAACCCGTTACTAGTACGAGTCATTTCTAAACACACAGAGAGTAAAATTCTATTTGATCGGTTGAGGATATAGATACAAACAACAACACAATCGTGATTGAACGATCTCCATGCAATTTGATAGTGCTTTTCCACTGCTTCTCGCAGTCACGCCTTGATGCATGTTAGGATCAGGAGAGTGTTAATTCAGGACCAAATTTACTTTTGATGTTAAGTTTTGATAAGTCCATGTACGTGCATGTTGCATTAATAGCATCAGTATTTAAAGGGACCACAACAGAGGGAGGAAGGGAGGGGCTAATAGTTAAAACTGTCCGTCCTTTGACTAATCATTTTTTTTTTTTAATTCGGGGTTCGGAGTAGTTGCATATATCTTGATTAATTATGAAGTCTGTATAGTCTTTTGTTCCACACAAATTAAATAATTATTAGGTTGAAAATCTTGAAAGTGACTTTAAAGAGTTAATAGTATCTAAGAGGTTTCAAACTTGATATCTTAAAAGTAGTAGACTCTCAACCTCAAATCTTTGACCACTATGCCAACTCTTAGGCTTTACTTCTTTCATTTTACAGCCAGTTTAGAACTTGGAGAAAGAAAAGAAAGGGAAGAAAAAAAAATACTATTTGTTACTTTTTTCCTGTTTAGTTTTGTTGAGAAAATGAAAAAAAAGTGAAGGGAAAGAATAAAGAGAAAGAGAAAGATTGATTTCAAATTTTGTCTTCTTTTTTCTTTTATTTTCTCTTTCTTCTCTTTTCTCTTTTCTTTTCTTGCCTTCGCTCTCCCAAGTTCCAAACATGCTGTTAGTGTTTTCCAACTTTGCAATCCCATGGGACCCAAGATAGAGCCCATTGAATTTAGCTTCACTCAAAAAGGAAAAGAGTCCTTGTATTGCAGTCACAACAAGTCAGAAAAAAGTCTAGTAATTAATTAAGTAGTAGGAGTTTTTTCGATACTTATATATATTAAATTTTGATATATGTTATTTATTATATTAAAAATCTCTTTATTAATTACAAATTCATGTTAATAATATAATAAAACACGTCATCATGTCCCAATTTAATAGAAAAAACTGAACTCTTTTCCCAACAAGTCGTAACCCAAGGCAAGATGCAATAGATGGCTAAAGTGTCCTGCCCCATGTAACCTAATCTCTCTAATCAGGTGGATAAATTGTAGTATAATCCCCATCATTGGGTAAATTATAGTGAGGTGCAGAGGCACTTATCGATTTGTCACACGCAGGCGCACAAGAATAAGAAAAGTAATTGTTTCATATTGCCAAACGCTTACTAGGGACCATTTCTAAATGTAAAGGAACTAAAATTCCACTGGAGTTGATGATTAACAAAAAAAGAAAAAAAAAAAATGATACTCGTATAAGGTTGTTTGAGTTGCAATATGGTGGTGGTGGTGATATATTTCTTTCTATATCAAGTGCTTTTTGTATTAGGTAATTTAGAGTCTTATTAGAACCAAAAAGCACATACAACTTACCCACCCCTATCCTAAGTCCATTCAGTTTCTATAAATGGATAACTGTAATACCAAATCAAAATCTAAGATGGCCAGGAAAGTTAAAGTATTTGTCTAGAAAGCTTGTTTGAACATACTTCCTACAAAAGAAAACTTAGCAAGGAGGAAAATCCCTTTAGATGTGCTTTGTGATCGATGTGGTGAAGCAGTGGAACCAGTGACACACTGTCTTAAGGATTGCACGGAATCTGTTTGACTTGATTGTCGAGTAATCTAGGCTGGCGATAGCTTGCGATTCACAGAGTCACAGGTTAGTCATTTCATGGGCTGGACAGCCGAGATAAGTAGATTGGTGGATGAGAAAGATTTAGCTTTATTTTTTTATTACAGCATGGTATACATATATGGATTAACGGATAATTTTACATTCAACAATCAGAGACGTTCTCTTAATGAGGTAGCTGATGTAGGGAATTGAACAGAAATTTTCAACCTGTGAGAAACAAAAAATAGAGAAAAACACACGCCAAAGAAAAACAATCACAAACACAAGACAATGTTTACGTGGCTCGGCGATTTGCCTACATCCACAGAGTTGCAGAAATTTTCATTATAATTAGGAAAAAATACAGAGTGCGGCTACAGTTTTTCTTCTCTCTCCAGAAACACAACAACAACAAACCCTAATCACAAAATTGCGTTTTATACATCCTGCGCACAGGATTCACAATGGGCTACAAAGCAGGCCTAAAAAATTTTTCCCGAGGGAGATGCCCCCGAACCCCCAAGAGGCTTGTCCAAAAGCAATCTAGCTTTGGCCTATCGGCCCAAGCTTCCACTCGATGGACTAAGCCTCAAAAAATTTCCCATTAAAAATCACACAACATTATCTGGGGCGGGTCGGGTCTTCAAACCGGATCAAACAAGAAACTAGGCTCCACAAAAGCCCAACAAATCTCCCACTTGGAGGCTAGTTCAATCACCAACATCAACCGCAATCCTCCAAAAAACAATCCCTCATCCGTGCAACTCATCCTCGTGTCACCAAGCTAGAAGGCCAACTGAAGCTGCATGTAACTTCAGCTTCAGCTTCTCAATAGTAACACCCTTAGTCAACATGTCTGCCGGGTTCTTAGATCCACAAATCTTCTCAAGTATTACTAACTTATCTTCAACAAGGTAACAGATAAAGTGGTATTTTGTCTGTATATGCTTCGACTTTGAATGAAAGGTCAAATTTTTTGCAAGAAAGATTGCACTCTAACTGTCACTGTGTAGAATGCCCATCTTCTGCTTCTTACCCAATTCATCTAAGAAACCATGTAGCCAAATCATCTCCTTTCCAGCTTCAGATGCTGCAACATACTTAGCTTTTGTAGTAGATAAGGTGACAATCTTTTGTAGATTTGAAGCCCATGATACAGCTGTACCACCCAGAGTAAAAACAAACCCAATAGTACTCTTTCTACTATCAATATCACCAGCAAAATCAGCATCTACATAACCCTGCAATTTCAAACTTGCACCTGTGAACCAAAGACATGTATCTGATGAACCCTTCAAATATCTCAGAAGCCACTTGACTGCCTCCCAATGCTGTTTTCCAGGCTTACTCATGAATCTGCTCACAACTCCCACTGTATGTGCAATGTCTGGCCTTGTACACACCATAGCATACATCAAGCTGCCAATAGCTGAGGCATAGGTCACCTTGCTCATATAGTCCCTTTCTTCTTCTGTCTTTGGTGACTGTTCTTTGCTTAGTTTGAAATGACTACCCACAGGAGTGCTCACTGGTTTAGCTTCATTCATGTTGAATCTGCTGAGAACTTTCTTCACATACTCTGACTGTGAAAGCTTCAAAGTACCATTAGCCTTGTCTCTAATGATTCTCATACCAAGGATTTGCTTTGCAGCTCCCAAATCCTTCATTGCAAACTGTTTAGACAATTGCTTCTTCAAATTATTAATCTCATCAATGCTAGAACCTGCAATAAGCATGTCATCTACATACAACAATAATATGATGCAAGAATTGTCAAAAGACTTAACATAGCAACAATGATCAGCTTCACATCTCTTGAACCCACTTCTATGCATAAAACTGTCAAATTTCTTATACCACTGTCTAGGAGCTTGTTTTAGGTCATACAAGCTCTTTCTCAGTTTGCAGACTAGATTCTCTTGTCCCTGAACAATAAACTCTTCTAGCTGAATCATGTAAAGGTCTTCCTCCAAGTTACCATGAAGGAATGCTGTCTTCACATCTAACTGCTCAAGACGTAAATTTTCTGCAGCCACCATTCCCAGTACCAATCTGATTGTTGACATCTTCACAACATGAGAAAATATCTCTGTGTAGTCAATGCCCTCCTTCGGCTGGAACCCTTTAACAACTAATCTGGCCTTGTAGCGTTTGCTACCATCATGCTCATTCTTTATTCTATATGCCCATTTGTTGTGAAAAGCCTTATTTCCTACTGGCAACTCAGTCAGTTCCCATGTCTGATTCCCCAACAAGGAATCCATCTCATCCTTCATGGCTAATTCCCACCTGCTTGAGTTTTCATCTTGCAAGGCTTCTTTATAGCGTTCTGGCTCACCACCATCAATCAACAAGAGATGATTTAGAGCGGGTGAATAATGCTATGGAGGTCTAATATTTATGGAAGATTTGCAAACTTCAACTACAGGTGTACTTTGATCTACTTGTGAGTTTATATTCTCCTTATCCCCTTTTCTGGACAGTACTTTCAGTCAATTCATCTAAGTTGACAAACTCAGATTTCTTTTGATCTATCTCTGTAACATCTGACACTACAGTTGACCTGTCTTTGTACATAACCTGTTCATTAAATACTACATTTCTACTTCTGATGATTTTCCTGTTTTGTTCATCCCAAAACCTATAGCCAAATTTCTCATCACCATAGCCGATGAAAAAACATATTTTAGACTTTGCATCAAGTTTCTACGAGCATCAGAATCAATATGAACATAAGAAACACAACCAAAAAATTATAAGTGTGAAAACTTTACCTCTTTACTACTCCAAACCTCCTCAGGAAATTTGAACTCCATGGGGACTGATGGTCCTCGGTTTATCAGGTAAGCTGCTGTGCTAATAGCATCAGCCCAGAAAGTTTTTGGTAGTCCAGCATGCAATCTCATACTCCTAGCATGCTCATTGAGAGTTCTGTTCATGCGCTCAGACACACCATTCTGTTGTGGTGTCCCAGGAATGGTTTTTTCCATCCTAATTCCATGTGCAGCACAATACTCACTAAACCCTCCATCTATATACTCTCCTCCATTATCTAACCTCAAACATTTTACTTTCAAACCTATTTCTGTCTCAACCATGGCCTTCCATTTCTTAAAAGTTTCAAATACATCAGATTTATTTTTCAGAAAGTAAACCCATACCTTTCTGCTTGAGTCATCAATGAAAGTGATGTAGTACCTTGAACCTCCAAGGGATGCAACCTGAGAAGGCCCCCACAAATCAGTGTGTACTAACTCCAATTTTTCAGCCTTTGGTGTCCTAACAGTTTTCAAGAAGCTCACCTTTTTCTGCTTTTCTAAGATGCAGCTTTCACACATGTCAAAATCAATGGACTTCAATTCTGGTAGTCTTCCTTTTGACTGCAGCATCTTCATTCCTTTCTCACTCATGTGACCAAGTCTACAGTGCCATAGACTTGTATCAGTACTTGCATCAGCAACTGCAATTGTGTCCCTTGGACTTGAGGTCATATATAGAGTACCAGTCTTCTTTCCACGAGCCAATACCCTAGCTGCCTTTGTAACCTTCCAAGTACCACCAACAAATAGTATTGCATGCCCTTCATCATCAAGTTGTCCAACAGAAATCAGATTCCTCCTCAGGTCAGGAATATGTCGAACCTTTTCTAGTAACCAAATAGACCAATTGGGTAACAATATCCTAACGTCTCCCATACCCACAACATCCAAGGCTGAACCATCAGCCAAATATACCTTACCAAAATCACCTGCAGCATAATTTGTATGATTTCTCGGCGTGGAGTGGTATGAAACGAAGCTCCTGAATCCAAAACCCAATCATCAAGTGGACTGTCTACTGCAAGAAGTAATGCATCCTGTACCTCTTTTGTTAAAGCATTGGCAGGATCATCTCCATTCTTCTTCTAAGGACTTTTGCATTGTTTCTTAAAGTGACCTGTTTTCCCACAGTTCCAGCATTGTACTTGTTGGCCTGATCTAGATTTGCTTCTGTTCTGATTAGAATTTCTGGTTTTTGATCTGCCCCGGTTTGAATTTCTGTCATTACCTCTGCCTCTTGTCTCAAGGTTTAGGGTAGAGCTAGATCCTGAGGTTTCAACTGCATCTTTTCTGCGAATCTCCTCAGCAAGAATTAAATCTCGGATGTCATTGTACTTCAGCTTTTCCTCTCCGGCTTGGGCCTATCGGCCCAAGTTTCCGCTCCTTGGACTAAATCTCAAAAAATTTTTCATTAAAAACTACGCAACATTATCTGGGTCGGGTCAGGTCTTCAAACCGGGTCAAACAAGAAACTAGGCTCCACAAAGGCCCAACAGCTGAATATGCAAAAAAATATGCGATGGACTACTGGCAAGTGATGGAGCGCATTGCAATATTCCATGAAGCTCCAAGGACAGTGAAATGGTCACCTCCTGAAGAAGGAATATATAAGATGAATTTTCATGGGGCAACTTTTGGGGCTATCTCAGGAGGAGGAATTGGGGTGGTTGTCAGAGATTGCAAGGGCGAGATTATTGCCTCAAAGTCTGAACAGAGCAGATTGATTGCTTGTGCTAAAGGCACTAAGGCTTTAGGTGTGTTGAAGGTATTTATTTTTGCTAGGGAGCTGGGCCTCCAAGAAATTCAAATTGAAGGATATATTCACTTCAAGTTATTCAAGCTTTGTTCAAACCAAGGAGAGATATGTCTACTTGGGCACTTGATTGAAGAAACCAAAATGCAAATGAAGTACTTTAGGCACAGTTTTTGCACTCACATGAAAAGAGACGGGAATATTGTTGCTCATGTTTTAGTTAGGCTAGCTGCTAGATTTTCTGAAAAATAAATTTTGATGATGGATATCTTTATCTGTATTTCTTTCTTTTTGTCCTTTTTAGTAAATCTGGGTGTATCATACACTAATCATAGAAACAGATAAATATAGAGTTCTAAAAGAAAACAACTTAACAACCCAACAACTTAATCAAAATTGACCCTTAATAATTTGAGAGATGATTAAGGGGTGCCATCACATATGATATGGGTATATGTATCTTACTTAATTTGAAGTACTCAACAAATTCCCAAAAATTAAGGGGGAGGGGCCATGGCCAACCGATAACCTCCTTCCCTTCGTCCCGGCTTGTCACGGGCTCCAAACCATTATAAAAGATTCACTTTGTATGGCACCAGCTAGTATTCCCCATTAAATTAAAAAATGTCCCTCAAGAACTTGCTAGCATTGTTGCTTGCGGTGGTGGTTCTCACCACTCCCTCATTTGCCGATAACCACAAGCTACCCCCTCATGATCATAAACCTCCAATTGGCAAACCTCCCAAAGGAGAGAAGCCACCACTAGAGCATGAACCATCAACCCCAATTGGCAAACCTCCCAAGGCAGAGAAGCCGCCACCAGAGGACATGCCGGAAGCCCCAGATGGTAAATCTCCTAAGGGTGAGAAGCCACCACTAGAACACAAGCCACCAACACATGGTGATAAACCGCCCAGGGGAGAGAAGCCACCGCCGGAACACAAGCCACCAACTCATGGCCATGACAAGCCTGAACAGCCTCCGGTGGCACAGAATGAAGGCTCCAACAAGCCATCCCGAAAGATGATTCCCACAATTCCATCAATGAAACCACATGTTCTCCACAAGCCACCCCACAAACCTCTACCACCTCCCCATTCCAACTGAGTGTTTCCGGAGTTCCTGCTATGGGTATGATCATCTACTACTAGCGGTCATGCTCATGTATCTAGTCGCCGTCAGTAGACTGTATTTTGAATAAAAGATTTAGTAATAGAAAAGAAAAGGTGAGAGAAAAAGAAAAAAAATACTGTTTCATTTTGTAATCTTTTTTTTTTTACTTTTTTTTTTTTGACTTTTGATTTTCTTTTGATAAATTTGAATTCAAACACATCATTAGTGTGCGCGATATGCACTTATAGCTAGATGACGACAAGCACATGCAGAGATGGTTTTGTAGAAATGTCACAATTGATATACATTATCAGTAGTTTTGATTTTCTTGCCTTGTGTAACTAAATGCAATTGAACTTCTCATCCACTCTAACTAGCGCAATGGTGCGGAATATGTTTATGACATCTAAAATGAAGAGACGGGTCAGCTTATCATTGAACGAGTAAAAGGTTAAAAAAAAAGCAAGAAAAAAAAAAAAAAAAAAAGAGGTTGCTACCGGTGCCAGAGCCATAAAATTTACCCAGGTGTGCAACAAAGGACGAAGCCAGGAGTTCATCTTAAGGAGGGCGGCCAAGAGTAGCTCTATAAAAAAATTACAATTAATTATCCAAGTTATATTTAATTTACCAAAATATAAAATTACATCAATTCAATCTTACATCATCTCCCATCTTATTCTAAAATTTTGTTTTAACATCTGTAGCCGAAAGTGCATGTTTCGTAGTCACAGTAGAAATCAAAAGGATAAAAACAAGTTCAACCATTCTATAAAAAAAAATAAAAACTTGTGTTTTTTGTGCTAAAATTTATCATAAATTTTAATTAATTAGATATGGGTAAACATAAAACTTAGAATATAGACAAAACAAATCACAAACAAGTAAAAATAAGCCCAAATAGCAACAAAAATGGGCCATAATCAAATTGCATAAAATATCAAATATAATATTTTTAAAATTAGGGGTCTATTTTACTATTTAAAAATTTTTGAACCTTAATTTGTACTATATCTAATGGGACTTTTTGAACCTTAGGGTGGGCCATGGCCCCCCTTAGCCCCTTTATAGTTTTGTCCCTGTGCGCAACCATTAATCACAACTAAAAAAAATCAACAATAGGACAATTAACTTCCATTTATATGAAAAAAGTACATGAATTTCTTCCAACTTGGGTTATAAAAATTTTTACTGCCTTGTGTATGAGGCAACATATCATTTGGCCATATTTTATATTCATTTTTTATTTGAATATCTTTAACAAATATAATAATCTCATGAATGGTGTCTAGGATTTAGAAAGAATTTGAATAGATTGATAATAATATTTTAATAAGTGGCAGCTTGGTGTTTTGCCATATACAAAGGGTAAGAGGAATTCCTCCAACCTAGACCGGAGAAAATCCTTATCCTATGAAAAATGCTATCATTTTAAAAAATACTGCTGTGTTTGAAACCTAAATTTGTCAAGAGAAAATAAAAGAAAAAAGAATATGTGAGTAAAAAAAGAACAAACTATGAGATTTCAAACCCTTACTTGTTTCCTTTTTATATTTTTTTATCGTCTATTTTCTCTAACAATCAAACATAATATATAATTTCATATTCTCTTTTATTTTTTTTCCTCACCAAATCCTTAATCCAAATATGACGGGTGAGAGTTTTGCAGAATGATGTACTGATTGCGTTTTTATAATTAAGAGCCATAATTATGAGCATTTTGAAAGGTTTAAATTCAATCACATCACTTTGTTAAAAAATATATATAAATTTTCCATATTATTGCATTACTTATAATGTCTATAAACTTATTTATAATATATGAAGATACTTTTAAAAATTAACTATTTAATGGTTGTATTTATAAATTTTTATGGACAAAATTAAGAAATATTTTTAAAATTGTATGTAAAATAAATTTTTTTAACTATATAAAGGAGGTATTTACAAGTTTTCAGGAGGAACAAATTGAGAAAATTTTTCACAAGTAGGCTAAAATATAATTTTGAAAAGTTGAGGGGAAGTGTTGCCGCTCTAAACCTTAATTTTTTCTTTTGGTCGAAATGAATAGAATACAAAAACTACCACCAAGCCACAGTGGCTCACAATCTGTCAGCCTCCAAAAGGAGTACAACTCCGAGGAGGGGCATCTGACTCAACTAGTCGATTAGGGTGGTTGTGGACTTCCCGAGTTAACAAATCTACATACCGGCTGCCTTCTCTGAAAGTGTGACTCAATTGCCACTGCCTTAATTGGCTTCGCCTCTAGTTACCATGATTAGGAGTACTTGAGCTTGGATTTCCCCACAAACATTAAACTACCTGCTCGTCTTCTACATTTCAACATGTTATATCCGAGGGCGACAAATTTGGTCATCTTTATAATGAAAACGAGATTCATCATGATCAACCAACACTGTCAAAATGATCCACTTTGCAGTATAATATCATCTTTTTTTGAGGGGTTTGAGTATAACATCATCAATTGGTCCCAAACACATTGGCGGACCCACAAAGGGGGTGGCAAGGTGACACACGCCGGCCCGCAAAATAGGCAAACGACCGTATATGGCACTTGTCAATGCTCGACGAGTTTCGTCAAAACACACTAGACGTGTTTGTATGCAAAGACAAACACAAAAATTAGAAATTTATGGACAACAGGTAGGCAACGCTAGTAACAATGTAGGCAACGAGTAACAATTTTATAGCAACGAAAAGAGATATTTTATTGACAATTGCAAGCTATTACAAGCATCAAAGTATGCTATTACAATAGGCAAACAATATCGTAGAAGTAGGGCATAAAAGCTAGCAAGGTGGTTCGGAGCTTACCGTGCTTTCCCCCCTTATATATGCTTTTTTAGCCATTTACAACTTTGCACAAGAAAACATAGTGTGTGTACGAGGAGTCATAATTGACCCTCATTGATTCTACAAGACAAAATAAAGGAAAAGCTTTCGTGCATTTCAAAGTTTACATTGAAAGCTTTCCAACAAAAAAAACCTTACTTAAAAAAGCCTTTTGGAAGGCAAAGTTATGGCAATGCCAAAATTGCATAAAAGGTGTCACTTTGTGTAATATGGCGCGTGCATGGCAAGGCCGAAGTGAGGTTAAGTGGGGCCAATCTGGGCGAGGCGTGCCCAGCACGGGCACGGGCGAGGTTAACGCGGGCGCGGGGCAAGGCTACTGGGGCATGCGCTGGCGCATGGGCTGGGCGCGCGTGGCTAGCCAAAGTGAGGTTATCCCGAGCCAACCTGGCTGCTTGACTAGGTACTTGGCTGGGCACTTGGACATCCGTGGGGCACTCTTGGGCAACCCTTGGGGCTTTGCTTGGCACTTGTCCCACCCATGTTTGTACACCCTTAGGCATATTGAAAGCACACTTTGCATCCCGTATAACTTTGAGAGAAGCTATGTACAATGAGGCAAGGGGTTGACGAGAAGTGCAACCCTTGACACGGGGCCACGATCTCTCAAAATTTTAAAAAATTACCCTTGACCCTATATATTTTTAGATATTTATGACAAAACAGATATATGAGCCCCCCTAAAGTTTTAAAAATTTTCCTTAGATCTTTTATACTTTGAATATTTATAATAAAATAGGTATATTATTCCTCAAGATCCAAGTAATTTTACCTTTGTCCTCCCAATTCTAGGTAATTTTGCTTTGTCCTTCTAGTCTAGAAGAAAAATTTTTATGAGAAAATAGTGCCTTTATTTTAAGAACTCTTCTATTACAAATTTTACCTTCTTTATATTAGATGGGTATCATAATATAGAGCTTAAATCTAAGTGGTAGCAGTTGGTATTGGATAGAATGCTACCACTAAATTTTTTTCTACTTCGGCCCCCCTTTGTGAAATTCCAGGGCTCGCCACTATCCATACAACATTCATATTGAGACAATGTTGACAGGTTAAATGATCAAAACACTAGTCTACAATATCGTGTGAGAAAACACTATTGTGTCTAAGCAGTTCGGATATGATATAGATTGCTAACAACTTAGAAGAAGATGGGGTGAATAGGTTATAACCATTTTTTAAACCTGTGCAAGCATTATAGCAATCATAGCAATAAACTAAAACAATCACACAAGAAATACATGATTTTTAGCATGAAAATCCTTACGGGAGAAAATCAGGAAACCTAGTCTAGCTTCAACCAAGTACTATATAAAGAACGAAGTACAAGTATGCTTAGAACACATTTACACATTGAGTCACAACTGGGATTGTATTTCGCAGCTCGTACACACCTGATTGAGTTCCACGATCATGTTTTTCTTAGCACTTGATCCTCCACCGATTCCACGATTAAGCTTCACTAACTCTACAATGAATCTCTAGTGACTTGATTCATACAATTCACTATCTTTTGTTCTAGATTTGAACTCCTTTCAAGTCATCTTCATAATGATGGTAGGGATGAATGGAGCTATCCTTCAAGACTTTAAGCACACTCTTTAAAACTGCAAGATACTTAGGCTCTCAACAAAAACAGCAATGAATCTCTCTTTGAAGCATTTACTTGCACACTACTCACCCCTGCTTTGTTGAGAAGATCTATACTTCATTATATAGGCATGAGGTTGCTTGGAGGGAGATAATTTAGTTGAAAATACTATTGAGATAATTCAGCTGAAAATAGTATTAAGAAGCTCTAGGGCAAATTCCAGCTTATGTGAGTTGTCTTGGCACACATTTCAAACTCCGAGAGGCTCAATTTCCAAGAAACTGATTGAGTCCGCTAAGGCAGACTTGATAGCAGACAAGGAATTGCTCTTAGTATTTCTACAATCGCTGAGTCCACTAACGCAAGCTTGATAACGAGCTTGGGGGACCTCTCCGAATCTTTGCAATTAACTAGGTCGCTAAGGTGAGCTTGATAGTGGAGAATGATTAGCTCTCTAAATCTCCTGCAATTATGAATCGTTCTTAAATGTGCAATTGAACTTGAGCTTTCCCGCAAGAGTACGGGCGTCGATTAAAGTATAAACCGGTAAGGACTGGTATCATTCTTCCAAAGGATCGAGCCAAATACAAGCGTGACACAAGTCGAAACAAAAAACAAATGGGATGAATTAGTGAATTGCTCAGCAAATTGCAGCTATACTAAAAATAAGACCAAAAATCATTGAATGGTGAGAGGTTGTGATTTGCTAAACTAAACTAATTACGCTTGAAATTGAAAGCAATTATACTAAATTTTAAATCAATTAATGAAGGGTTTGGATGCAATTACTTCAATCTACCAAATCTCTACAAAGTCTTCAATGGAGTTTTGTGTAACTCAAGTCAAGGTTCACTCCATGGAGCCTTGACTCGGAGGATTTCGACCATAAATACTTGAATTCAAGTTCAATTAAGTGTATATTGTTGGTTCATTGTAAGAATTTTAGAATCAAATCCTCAATTGTGCAATTCCTATACTAATTAGAAGATTGTGCATAGCAATTACCAACCTAGATTATGAATCTATGTGTCTACAACTCAATTGAAGCAAGAATTAGAAAAAACATAGGATAAATTATTGGAATTCATATACCTCCATTGAAGCCCATGCAAATTCTTAGTAGATTTTCACAATTACATTTACAAGATGTCTAGCTACTTGACTCCATGGAAGAAAACATGAAGAATTGAAGATTTCTCATTAATTGTTGAAGAAAATGATATTTGCTTACAAAGAAAGTATAAGAAAATACAAGGAAATACAAGGAAAAACTATATCTAACCCACTTTCTCTCTCTATATCTAATCCTAACAGAAAATCTAAGCTATATTTGATGATAGATACAAAAATCACGTCCTCTTGGTGTGATATTGCTAAAAAAACACGCACTGGGTAGTCGGTACCGTACGTACAGTAAGGCATATGCTAAAACACAGCTTTTGAAGTTTGGTTCCTCTGGTGCAGGTGTACGTACAATGAGACACACCGCACGTACAGTTGTACCACCGTACGTATGGTAAGGCGTACACAAAATCACCTCTTCTGAAATTTGGGTCTGGGGCTGAGGGCGTGCGTACGGTGTGAGATACCGTACGTATGGTTGGACCACCGTACGTACGGTGTCTCCTACCGTACGTACGATAACTGCACAACTTGGCCATTTTGCTCTAATTTTCGTCCATTTTTCTGCACAAAATCCACAATCACTCATTAATAACTTAATATGCTAAAATAAAATATATATATAACTTAATTGAACTAATAATAACTATTTAAAGACTTTAAATTACACTTTTTAGAGTGTAATCAAATTACAGATGCACCTAAGGCGTGCTTGATAGCGGGTAAGAACCTACTTTTTGAAACTCTTGCAATCGTGCATCGCACTATGGCGCACTGTGATAGCGGGGTGCATTTTTCACCTGCAGACCTGTTCTGTTTTGCAGCTTTATACCTTAAAATTTGTGATGTCCAATCAACAGCCTCTGTTGGAACTTTGTTTCCTAACTTCTAGCACACCAAGGCCTATACAAGTTTACAAGAAACACGTTTTCATGGTCAACAAAGATGGCCAAACATTCAGACCTAATACCAAAAAAACTCAAATCGCGTTGAAACAAGCACGAAGTATCAGTCAGGTCTTTTTTCGGAACCCAATATTTGTTTTGGGTACCGGTATCATGCAAAATTTCAATCTTGGATAAAAATGAAAAACCGGATTTTGAGTTTAATTTGAGAAAAAAAAAGGGTAAAAGGTTTCTTAGTACTTGAAATGACTTTAGTTATTACGAAACCTGATTACAGTAACTGCTCAATGGAACACCGTTACTACTCGTTACTTTCACAGTTATAACAAAATGTTACCAAATCAATTTAAGTAAATTGCTACTCGAGTACCGTAGCCGTTTAACTACAATTGATGCATGATTAACAGCATATATGTTGGTAAACCAGTACTTTTTGACCGTCAATCACTTGCTCAAAAGAGGATTAACGAAACGCTTGAGCCTTCGCATAGGATTTTTTATCGTGTCCCAACCAGCAATTTTGGATGTCGATACTGTTGCAAAATCTTTACCTTTGAATAAAGAGTGAAAACAAAGCTAACCATTGAATGAAAATCTTGGCAAAACATGCACTAGATTCGAGGTGATTTTTTAGACAACAAATACTACAAATTTGACTTGTAGTTACCTCAAATAAAACGGAAAATATAAATATTTTGAAGACCAATTCAAAAGCTATGAGTAACTAAAACGAGTTCATAGTGGCTGAGCATGAGATCTAGCCAAATTTGTAAGTAATTGACCCTTAAACAATCTCAAATGAACTCTCAGCTTTACATCAAAGCTGGCTGACTTCGTGTACTAAGAACAAGCCAACCTGATTGATAGCCCGGAAATGCAGTCTGTCCATGGTTACCAAAATGGAAAGAAATGTTAGGAGAAACAGAATACAAAAATGCAGCAAAAGAATATATGAAAAAATAAAATGTAGAAGACAATTGAAAAACTAAATAGGAATCTTATAAAGAAGTTTTCGTAAAATTTAAATAAAGACTTTTAAAAAATTTAGTGAGAACTTTTGAAAAACTTAATGAAAATTATATAAATAATTACATAGATACTTAGTAATAAAAATTAATATTTCAAGTTTCTGCTGTGTTTCTTCTCAGCTTTTCAAGAGTTTCGGTCAAGTATTCTAATCGTATCTTAATCGTTTCTCAAGACTTTTCAAAATGTTTCCCCAGCATTTCGGAATATTTTTTTAAATTTTTAAACAAGTTTTGTAAGCGCGTTTCGCACCTTCCCGTTCAAAATTAGTATCCGGAAACTATGGTTGAAAGGATAAAATACTATAGATTCTAAGATTCTAGAGGTTTGGCAACTCGCATTACTGATGCATTATTAATCAATATGTGTGTAATTATATATGTATGTGTGCAAAAAAAATATATATATCATTTGCAAAGTACCTGGGAATGGCAGACCATATGCTTATTACTGTTGCTCCATTCTATAATCTACCAAGTCACCATCATAAGTGGGAAACGTAGAAACGCCAGTGTAGGCGGGCATGTGCTATGTCTATCAAAAGGACCAACTAACATACTGCAAACATTGTCCCATACTCAGAAAATTTCGGAAAGCAGAGGATGTCAAATTGCATTTCAGATCGATACTGCTTCAAATATACTGACATTAGGATAATATTGTCACTAGATACATAATTATCATATTTGCAACTAACATAACTATCTGTTTAACATTGACCAAAGAGGGAAAAAAACAATTTTGAGATTGAAAATGTTTTCTATTGGAAGGGTCTGTTACTTAAACATCAGATAAGTGAAAAACGAGGACCACAGCAGAGTAAAAGAGGGGCCAAAGTGGCCATACTTGGACTAACGTTTCTTTCACTTTGGAAATTTCAAACTTTTCAACTCCATAGAGCCCGTTGAATTTAGGTTACTCAAAACGATAGAATATAGAATTCCCACATGGATTGAAGTAGAGCCTGATCAAAGGGGCATATTCCAAAGCAAAATGCACAAGAACACCGTGATGATAAAGTGCCCAGTTAACAATGACTGCAAATCATTACAAATTATTAAAAAATACGCACTTCTAAGAAGGTAGTGTGCCTGTATCAAACACGATACTCGTCTAAAGTATTTTTGTAAGTATGTGCCATCATGATAACAGTTTTATTTTGAAACGAGCGGTTTTCATTCAATCACATTATTTTGATAATAAATTCTGTTTAAATATTATAGGTATATAGCATTTTCCTTAAAAATGTAACAAGTTTAGAAAGAAAGACAGTGAATATAGGGAAGAGGTTAGAGTGGTACACCGCTATGTTTTCACTTTTTTGCCTTTTGGTACGAGTATAGCTCCTACTCTGGTCACTATCATAAATGGCAAATGCCAATGCCAAATGCAATGTCAACTCGTGACTAGCTACCATGCTATACAAACATTTCCAAACATAAGAGGAAGTAAAATTCCACTTGATCAGTTGATGATATTTAGATACAAACAACAATGCAGTCACTTGTAGAAGGATATATATAGAGGTGATGACATTTATATTTAGGTAATGTGAGACTTCTTTCACACCCTCCTTCATGCGAGGAAAGGGTGACCATCATTCGTATCCAGGCGATGTGATATGCCCTCTCTCACGCGAAGTGTGGCGATGTGAAACAATAACGTGAGTTGTGTGATCTCAAAAAATGAAGGGACTTCACTTACACGCTCATTTACGCGAAACATGAAGACGTGAGGTAAGAACATGAGTTGAGTAGTCCTACAAAATGAAGTCTCTTCGAATGATACCACATTAAAGAACTCATGAGCCTAACTTAACCCTAAAAATTGGCTTGCAAAGTAAGGGTTCTCCAATAGCGTATGTGGAGTAATAGTCTTTATATCTGGGCGATGTGAGACTTTATTCATGGATATAGTCTCTTTTCTACTACTTTCTTCAATTTATACCTTGATGCATGTTAGGACCAGTATAAAGTTATTTCGGTAGATGTTTTGTGTTGAAGTAAAAGATTCTTATTTAGACACTTCATTTTATAATAAAATTATGTATAAATTTTTTGTTTATATAGCATTATCGTGTAAGTTACTTGTATGTGATGGTAATTTAGAATAATTTCTTCCATTGTTTGAATTCCATGGCCGACTCGTTTCATCATCTGAGAATAGTTTCAAAGTCTTTTAACAAGTAGACACTAAACCTAACCCTCTCCTCAATGGGTTTTTCTAAATTACATCGCTACTGTCGACCCTCCAAAATATGTGAAAGTTAAAGACGGAAAATTTGATGGAATGGAACCGAGACGCGCATATTTTGATGATGTTTCTTGGTACGATGTAAGAAAGACTATTTGTGCTATGCTCCGAGAGATCAACAGGTGGAAATTTGTATGGAATGTTTATTTGAAAATTTACTTGGACTAGTTTCCGAATACGATATTTTAGAGGTTTGGCAACTTGGATTACTGATGCATTATTCATCAATGTTACTAATGCACATGGGTGGCTCCACCCTTTGATCAGTGGGATCACCTAAACCCCCTGAAATATAAATTTTTTTTCACAAAGCATAAATTTTATTTTGTACCGTATTTGAACTTCATGTTTGAACCTCCTAAACCTATATATTGATTCCAGTGCTTGTATTTTAAACATAAAGGTGTTTGAAATCATAGTTATCAAAACCGAGCTAGTAATTAAACTAATCAAGGCACTAGTTCAATGGTTTATTGGTTCAACCGGTTATATAATAAATAAATACTAAAAATACATTTAAATAAAAATAATAGGTAAAATTTTTTATCAATTAGTTAAATAATACTCACTTTTATACAATAACTCAAACAAATACAAAAAATGAATACTTATAAGAAAAAGTGTAAAATAAATCATTATAAAATAATTCAAGAGGACTTCTTTTTCTCCCCAATTTAATATTTTTTAAAATCTAATTCTCACTTATATTTTTATTTTTAAAATAAATGACATTAAACTTTACAATAGCGTGCGTTATTTACGTGATCTTTTTTTTTTCCCATACCTTCGGGTTTCTCATCTTTGTTTTTCCTATTTTTAGTTTTAGATTGTATTTTTTGCATTTTAATTACTCTTTTATAATACATATATCGATAGATCTAATCATAATTTTAAAAGCATATAAAAAAGTTTAAAATGAAAAAATAACACAAAGTAAGAAAGAGAGAAATATACATTATTTGTCTCGTCCTTTTTTTTTTGTATCCTCTCTTTTTTTTTTCTTTATTTTTTTTCCTTTTTTGGGTTTTAGTTTAAAAGTTTTACTTTTTTATTCTATTTTTTATCAAAAGACCAAAAAGACATGTTTATAAAAGAAAAACAAATGGCTTTAAATCATGCTTAATTTGTGCCATTTTGACTTTTTTTTAAAAAATCGGCCGGTTCATTGGTTTTTTAATATACCAGTCGGTTCATCCGATTCAATCCGATTCATTTACATTTTTGATAAATTAATTAAACCGTACTAGTTCTTGGTTTGATTTTTGATTCAACCTGTTGAACCAGTTAGTTTGATTCGGTTCTGATTACTATGTTTGAAACTATATATAATGTGTAGTGTTATATGTAATTCTATTTTCAATTGCTTTTCTCACTCTTAGTTAGACACGAAGTTGTGAGATCCATTTAATAGTGTCTAAGAGTGAGAAATAGGATTACATATAACTTTTTTTATATTGTATACCATATCAATTGAAATTATGAGATGTAAGGCTCATACATTAGCCAAATATCTAATATATATACTTATATTTCAAATTAACTTTTTTCATTAAGTGATTGTGGAAATAGCTTTTTCTTTAATGGAATTCATAAACAATTGTTTGCATAACTAAATGAGAGGTCAATAGATGAATGATTGTTTTATTATATATATTAAAAATACTATATTTGATACTATTAATAATGAGGGCTTTATGCAATGATTTCAAATATGAGATCTCATCGAGGTTAATTGTAAAAGTTGATTTATTCGTATGTCTTTTTGTTAAAATAATAGCATCACTATATAAAAATTTAATTCAGTTTTTTATTTTAAAAGTTTAAATTAGTTGTCAATATTTTAAAAATAGGTAGTGGATATCATTAGTGTAAATTTTTTTTGATTTGTAAAATTTACGTTTTTGCACGACACTACTGATAAAATTTTCTGTAGTTGCCACAGCTAATCCATCATTAATGAATCTCTCTCTCTCTCTCTCTCTCTCTCTCTCTCTCTCTCTCTCTCTCTCGCGATAGATATGTATACATGTGTATATCATTGCAAAGCACACTGGTAATGGCAGACTATGTTTATTATGGTAGTTTCATTGTGGAATATATTAAGATCACCAATCACCATCATAAGCGGGAAAAGTAGATGTCTCTGTTTTTGTACTTTTGTCACTTTATTCAGCGAAGAAAAAACAAAAAAAGTGGGAAACGTAGAAACTCCAATGTAGGCGGGCACGTTGCAATGTCTACCGAAGGACAGATTAAGATGCTACAAACCTCATCCCGGCAAAGTCAGAAAATTTCGGATAGCAGAGGATGTCATGTTCCATTTGAGAAAGTGATTCAAATATACGAACGTTAGGATAAGATTGCCACTAGATATATGACTATCATATAATATCTTTCTCCCCTCTTTCTGCAGGTAGGTGTAAAATGCAATCTAGTTTTCCACAATCAAATTTAATCGTTAACGTTGACGAAATACAATTTTAAGTGTAAAATGGTTTATGTTGGCATATAATCTTACTTGAATCTCGGATAAATGTAAAACCAGGACCATAGAAGAGGAAGGGAGGGCCAAAAGTTGCCATGGCTGGACTAAAATTTCCTTCATTACTTTGGAGTTTTCCAACTTTGCAACTACTAGGGACCCACATGGAGCCCATTGAATTTAGGTCACTCAGAAGCAAAGAGTTCTACTGTTGAACTCTCATACAATGGAGCAGCAAGAACATTGCAAAGAAAGGAAGGTGCCAAGAAGTGACTATTTGTATTGAAAACATATCTACACAAAAATTCATCAATTAGTTGAATAAAAGTTATTTATTTTAAAATAAAATATTTTAATTTTTAATTATAATAATATCACATCAGCATTATGAGAGTTTTCTGTACAGATTTTCATCTTGGATATATATCTACAGCAACTTGACTACCAATTGTAGGCGCCTCTGTGGCCCAATTGTCAAACTTCTCAACTCATTGGGACCACGATGGAGGCCATCAGATAGAATTTCCAAGACGACATACAAACAAAAGTTCCCATATATCCAAACCCCCCAAAAATCGTGACACGTGTCAAGCCAACAAGGGCTCCAAACCATTATAAAAGGCCACTCAAGTTCACTTAGTATGGCATCACCTAGTATTCCACAATCAAATCGAAAAATGTCTCTCAAGTGCTTGCTAGTGTTGTTGCTTGCAGTGGTGGCTCTCACCACGCCCTCATTTGCTGATTTCCAGAAGCCAACCCCTCATGAGCATAAACCGCCAACCCCAATTGGCAAACCTCCCAAGGGAGAGAAGCCACCACCAGAGCACAAGCCACCAACTCCATTTGGCAAACCTCCTAAGGGTGAGAAGCCCCCAGTAGAACACAAGCCACCAACCCATACTGAAAAACCTTCTAAGGGTGAGAAGCTCCCAATGGAGCACAAGCCACGAACCCCAGTTGGAAAACCTCCCAAGGGAGAGAAGCCACTGCCGGAACACAAGCCGCCAACTCCCGGACACTACCCAGGACACCCTCCGGTGGCAAATGCTGAAGACTTGCACAAGGGGCCCCGAAAGGTGATGCCGCCAACTCCATCAAAGAAGCCACATGTTCCCAACAAGCCACCACTCAAACCTCCATCACCTCCCCATTCCAACTGAGTATCTTTCTACTATGGGTGTCAGATAGAAATAAGAGCCATTACCAGCTGATCTTATCCTATATTTTGTGTTACTTTTGTATGATCAGCTGCTACTACTAGCCGTATCGCTCGTGTTATCTAGTCGCCATTGTTAGTGTTCGTGCTCTGCATTTGTTGCTAGCTGATTATCAGCATATATATATTCAGTGATGGTTATGTAGCTCTTTAATTCACCTGTGATATTGCTACCTATAATTTCGATTTTCTCCCTTATTTCACCGTATGCAATCTTTGTCATGTCCACCATGCTTGTTACAATAATGAAGAATAGATAAATGGGTTATCTTATTATTAACTAAGTAAAATGAGAAATAAATAAACAAATAAAAAAAAAAGGAAGAGAGAAAGATGTTTACGACGTCCAAAGATCACCTGCCATGTTTCGATCATGATAAGAACAACAACTGCAATTCAATTAACTTAAATCCTTCTTATTGTGCCATATGTTTCTACTTGACGTAGACGGATGTTAAGGGGCAGCAAGGGCGGGGCATTCTCTCCATGGATCCATACGTAAAATCCAGGGACATTTGCTTGACATATGCTCAATATTTGCTCAAGAGAATAGATGCTTCAAACTGAGTTTGAATTACTAAAGGCTCCGCTTGTCAAGCGAATAGGTAGGGTGTTGATTGGGCTCGCTGCCCATGGGCAGCCTGAGCCCGAATAGGCCCAAAGCCTGGTCTGAAGCCCGTTCAAATATTATAATAAATTTAATTGTATAAATATCTTATTCATTTATATTTTTTAATAAATTTAGTTTAACCATTATTTAGCTTACATACACTCTTTTTTTTTTTTTACCAATTTATAAAATAATTACCATTTTTTTAGACTAATTATTCAAAATTGGCCAAGCACATATGGAGTACGGGTAGGGCTTGGGCCCAGGGTTTTTTGGATCGGCCCAGGTAGCCCAAATTTTAGTGAGAGCCCGGTATTTCCGATTCGGGCTGGTCCGGGCAGGCCCAATTTTATATCCGTACGAATAGGTGTCTCCGATTTCGATTTGGTTTTCCTGGGGAAAGATTTCGTGTTGCTTTTGTACTCCATGGCCTTCCATGGCCTTCCACGACCTTTCCTATATATATATATGATATGATTTCATTCGAGGCTAAGATTTATAGCTTTTTACTATTGGACATGCAATTGGTTTGATGCACAATAGGTTAAGATTAGTTAAATAATATGAGAGAATTATGCACCCCTTCTAGGTTTAGTAAATCCACATATTCAGGCTTTCATGTTAAATAATCAACAAAATCTTTCTAATGTGATGGACATTTTTTAGTTATAGCTTTAATTGTTTCACTTTTTATTTGAAAAGACAAAACAACTTATACAATAAGAAAGAAGATCTCCCATAATTCTATCTTCGGAAAAGTATATACAAAGCTTTTAAAAACTTGCCGCCATCCCACCCAATGACTCGTTAAGATTCGTTTTCAATAAAATCTTCTGCATTCACAGGTGCTGTGGTTCCCATCGCCTCTTTAATGATTAGGTCTGAATTCTACGACGGAGCTCCTAATGAAATTTGTTCTTTATTTTTTTGTAAATATTATTTAGTCTAATAATAATTATACTTTTTATTTTAATTGTAAGACTAAGGCCTCTGTTAATAAGTGATTTGTAAGTCCAATACAAATTCTTATAGAAGCTTGTGACTTGTCCTGACCTTAGACTGAGGTAGTCTCCCTTCACTCTAAACTTTTTCTTGTACCAAAAAAAAAAAGTTAAGGATCCTTCCCATTTTGTAGTGTAGTGGCATTTGATAAAGTCCTTTTCAATAAAGAGTTTAATAATGAAGATGTTAAAGCAATAGGTTTCTTTTGGACCGTTTGTTTGTTACAACTTGAGAAGATTTTTCACTTTTAAACACCTCAATTGTTGTTTTCGCTCCCAACACCAAACGAGACTTACGTGATTCATTTTTAAATACAATTGGTACAAACGAAAAGTGAGAGACATTAATTTTAGGATAAATTACACTTTGTACTCTTATTTTTTACACCTTTTATTTTAGATTTGTATTTTTAATTATAATAATTAAGCCTTAGTACATTTAATTTGTTGTAATGTCACTCTTTGATAAGCTTTTGTTTGTGTAATTGATAGTCAAAAGTCTTGTGCATTTCACATGATTATTTTTCAAGGGTAAAAAAATATTTTCGTACTATTTTGACTCCCAAACATGCTCAACCTTCTTTCACTTGAGATGATTGAGGGTATTTTATAACTCTAATTTTATTTTATACACAAAATGATTGGATTTTTGGAGATTTTGAGAGAAATTGGTGAGAGATAAAAGGCAGATGCCAAAATAGTGTGAAAATATATATTTATTTTTGAAAAAAGGCCATGTGAAATGCACATACTTTTGACAGTCAATTGCACAAATAAAAGCTTATAGAAAAATGACATTATAACAAATTAAAAAGACAGTGACTTAATTATTACAAAACTAAAAATAAAAATTCTAAAGTGAAATTTAATATAAAATATAAGTATACAAAGTATAATTTTCTCTTAATTCTATTGTATAGGAGATCTAATAATACTGCCAATATTTCATGAGGCAAACTCAATTAATGCACTATTAAATTCCATTGAATTTTGTTATTAACAAGGCTAAATAATTATTATGTCTCAGATTTTAATATCATTTATTATATTTATTTCTTCTATGTGTAGTCCAATATTTTTCATATGTTAGAAATGTTAATGTTTTATTACATTTTGACTCTCTTAACAACGACTCAGTATCACTTTTATCTGCTAAATTGAAAATCGTTAGATTCTCATGCCTAATTATTAGAAATTAAATTTTTTTCAAATATTTTTAGTAATAGAAATAATTTAACTGCTTTTACCTTTATGATTTAGTGTAATGTAAGATATATATTTTTTTACGGCCAAACTAGCCCACAACTTTGAATTTTAGGAACTTTGGTTGTGATATCAGTTCATGTTTTCCAGCCTCATTCTCTAAAAATCGTCAAGATTGTGTTTTGTAGACTATTTTTGTAAATTATTTTTTGAAATTTTTTCCTAATGCACTACATTTTTAGGAAATAGGAAAAAAAACATTTTTTTTATTTTAGAAGATAAAAACATAACAAGTTTTAGTTTAATGTGGATAAAGTGATGTTAAATCATGTTTAGAGGTCAAACTGTAATTAATTTTTACTTTTTCTCCTCTGATTAAAATATTAGACTATATTGGTTTTTAAAAGTTAAAAAGTTTAAATAAAAAAAGTAAAGTTAAAGAATAAAATTAAAAACTGAAACAAAGTTGGAGAGATAAAATAGTTGTTTAACATTTCAACAGGGTTGAGATTGAAAGAACCTCATTAAATATTGACGATTTTCTTCTAAACAATCAAAGAGCATATAACTCTTAATACCTAATTGTCAAATCTCATTTATGGTTTGAAAATAAAAGAAAATATTTTTTAGCTATTACAAATTCAGAAAAGCATAAACTTTCAGTTGGCAACATTTATCAATGACTAATTATATTTCTAATATAGGATTTAGTGTTTAGTTATTTTTTATATTTCAAAATCGAATGCTGGAATTTATGATTTTCTAGATTCCAATTTAAGCAATTTAAGTTTTATGTTAGAAAAAGAATACCTCTAATTTTGCTGTTGAAAATACTAGGATCAAGCCATATAAATGCTTCTAGCATTTAATAGTTTTTGGCTGGGGTTTTAAAGGAATCCATGCTTCTAGCATTTAATAATTTTAGGCTATGGTTTTAAAGGATTTTAGAAGTTGAGTGATATGATAATCCTCTAAAGGTAATTCATTAAAAAAAAAGCAAAAAAAATACAAAAATTAAAAACCATTAAACTTTGTTTGGTTTTGTTTAATAGAAAATTAAGGCTAACAATATTCAATGTGCCATCTTCAGTCTCATTGAGGTTGGACCGTTATGAATTGATTGGTCATATGTCAGGTAGACCTGCACTTTGACCATTTCTTTTATGGAGATGGATTAGTTGTCCCTAGCATTTTTCTTTATGTAATGAAGGAACATAATTTGTGGTATCCACCAATAGGGCTAAGAAGTCTTTCAATGCCTAATTTGCAAGAGAAGTGCTAAAGATAGTGGCGGTTGTCCCTTACTCCTTACTTGATGTGCTTCACATTAATTGGATCCCATCAACAATGAGTGAGCTCCAGTTGATGTGGAACACATCAAATGGGGAGTAAAGAACAACCGCGGTTGTCTCTAACATTTCTCAATTGTAAAGACATGTTGGCTTTTGAATTGGCATTCTGTCATTCTTAACTTGGATTAGTTTTTAAAATATTAATTTTCAATCACATTTGCACTAAGTACGCATCACAATTGTGGTAGTTGTAGTCTCATTTTTTTTATACTTGCGGGTCATAGTTCCGTAACTAATTTTTCACCAAAATCACCTCAAATTCAATATCCTTTTTCAAATATTACCATTCAATGGTCAAATGTTTTTATATTTTTGATGCAAAGGCTGAGATTTTGCAAGATATTAGTATCCAAAACCACTTTGTTAAATTCCGGAGAAAAATCCTTCTGGCAAAGGCCCCGTAATACTATTAAATGTCATGGCGATCTATGAGGTCCAACGCCGTCTATAAAAGCAATGTCTTCCACTTGCATAGCACACATCCTGAAAATGACAACAATTACATACTCTCTAGTGCTTTGCATGTGGCTATTTGCTCTCATCACCCTCTCTTTTGCTGATTATATCGAGAAGCAAAACCGTGATGGGAAGAAGCTTTCAGACCTAACTATTGACTCTGCTTTGTCTGATTCTCAATCAGACAATGAAGAAGAATCACTAGAGGCAGGAAGTTTGAAACACTGCGGTGGAACAAAAGGACCAAAACCACATAAACCTCCAAAGGCACCCACACCACCTGCACCAGAATCGTCACCCACGCCGCCAAAGGGACCAACACCACCGGCGCATGTTTCTCCTCCCTCTCTAGAAGAGGATTTCGACGAAGAAGAAAAGCATAAGAAAAAGTGTAAGAAGCCAAAGCGCCCAAAGGCACCAAAATCACCGAAGGCTCCAAAGGCACCACTGTCCCCAACCAAGCCGCCAAAGGCACCACTCACCCCAACCAAGCCACCACCAGCACCAACACCACCAACCACACCACCGACGCCCCCTTCTCCTCCCGCTCGATAAGCAAATGACTGTGAAGAATAGAAGAAAAAGAAGCCACCAAAGGCGCCCAAATCATTGCCTAGTTTCTAAGCCTTTCCATCCCAACTTTAGTTCCATGCAGCAAAATAGTAGCTAGTAATGAGAACTGCCGCTCAATTGTTGTGTTCATGGTTATGAGTTATTACTCCACTCTAGCTATCACAAATATTCTCTTCCATCGAATTCCTTGTAATATCAGACTTCATAAAGAAGATCATATATACATTGAACTTCCTTCGGAAAGTAGTAATTTCTTCTTGTGATTTCAGATGATTTCGTTGTCATACAAAGAGTAGCTAATAGAGCTAACAACTGTTACTCCGCAAATTTCCATGAATGTTTGAAAGGAATGAGTTCAGAGCATCTTAATTAGGCTTGTAACAATCTCATGTCACAAGTTTATGTTCATGTGTAGTAGTGGACCTTCAATGATTTTTGCAGTCGCGGAGCCAATATTTTGACTTTGGAAGGAAAATATCTATATACAGATTGAGTTGACCTGAATCAGTTGACTTGTGTGCCCAAGAAATTTCAATTTCTTATTATACTCATAACAGACATAAACGAATTTTTTTGTTAGTTTAAATAATTGAATTAACTAATTACTTCAATAAAAAAAATTCCTAGCAAAAACTCAATTGAGAAATAAAAAATAAACACTCACGAGGCTAAATCCCGGGAGGGTAAGGTTAAGTCAAATTCATAACCTCATAGTAGGGGTGGTCATGGGCCTAATAGCTTTGTACACTCACTCATCATTTGTAGGGCTTGAAAAATGTTTTAGGCCCGATTATATTAATAAACGGGCTTAAATATTTCATTTAGAACCAAGTCTGGCCCAACCCAAAATATATGAAGAATAATGTATTTATGTATTTTAGGGGTAACTCCTTTATAGTTTAAGCGAAATCAGATGACCCCGTAATGGTTAAAAGGGATTGCATAATCCCGATATGGTTTGAATTTATCTATAAAATGGATGGAAATATAACAGATTTGATGAAATGATAAAAATGTCCCCATAATGACAACTCTTTATTTTGACCTAGAAGGGCAAAATTATTTTATTGATGTTCTATTTTGAAGAGATAAAAATACAATTGTGACAAAATTACCTTAATTGTAATAGTTTCTATCCATTTTTTATAGTTAAGTCCAGAATATAACGGGTTATATGTTCACTTTTAAATCACATACGAGTCATGTGATTTTCACTCAAATCACAAGAAGGTAAAGAGTAATTACATCCTATAGTTTTATATATTGTATCTATATTGATTTTAGGTTGTTTAAATTTATTTTTTGAGAAGAAAAATATTTATTAAAAAAAATTTTGTTACAAGATTTTAACACTTGATATTTCATCAATAAAAGACACATAAACCACTTTAATTTATGTTCTATTTGTAACATAATTTTTGTATTAAATAATGTGCAGACTTGGCAACCCAAATTTTATTTTGTGGTGAGCTTGAAATTTAATTTTGAACCCAATTACATGCGTAGGCCTGAGCCATACTCGACCGACCCACCCAATTTACACCCTCACCTCATGACATAGGTGTGGGCTTAATACCATTAGGCTAACTTAACTCGTCACGGATCAAAACTTTTATGTATAATTATTTTGGTTAAATATTGCCTTTTAATTCCTAAAAATCTAGAAACAGCAAAAGAATAATTGAAAATTGAAAAGAACATATCTATAAATTGTTTCCAAACATCTTGTTAAAGCATTGATATTTTATGAGACATTATATTTTTTCAATCCTCTCTTCTTTTCTAATTGTTGCTTCCTTTTCTTTTTTGTAAGGGGGAGGCAGAGGATTTTTGCATTATGTTTTTTTTTGTTTGCATTTTCCTTTCTTTATAATTATAACTCCCTTGATTAGACAATGGAATTACATTAAATTGTAGTTTTCAGCTTCCATCAGAAAATTTTAAATTGATATTGGATAACGCTACATCACTTAGAAAAATTTAGTCAATTAGTACATTGGACTTTTTGAAAACTTCATTTGTAGGAAATAGGAAAAAATTTATTTTGGACTTTTTGAATGTGTAATTAATCCTTAATTTTACTTCCGTAATGAAGACATTGGACTCTATTAGCTTACTTTTAAAAGTTAAATTGGTTAAATAAAACAAAAAAACAAAAGCTGAAGGACGGCATTAAAAACTGAGATAAAGTTTGAGAGGCAAAATAATTATTGAACGTTTCAACAAAGTTTAGATTGAAAGAACCTTACTAAATTATTGATTATTTTCTTCTAATAATCAAAATAGCATATAACTGTTAACATAGTTAGTAAAATATGCAACAGTAAAAAAATGGTACGTAAAATGTACGGGTTTAATACGATTTTCTTTAAAAATATGATAATAAAATTTGACATAAAAATACGAAAATGTAAAAAATACGAATATATAATTATCCGGGTATTATACGAACATTAGTTAAAAAGTCAAGACAAAAATTATGGCAACATTTATAAATAATTTCTTTTTATATATGTTAGTATATAGTATTTTTGTCTCATATATATTATTTTTTAAAATATATTACTAACAAATAGTTAAATTACTAACAAATAGTATGTAGTATTTTTGTCTCATATATATATTATTTTTTAAAATATGTTTACTAACAAATAGTTTAATTAATATATCAAGTATTGATGAGAAGTATATAAAAATATGTTTAAGGATTTAAATATATCTAATATTATAAAAGTATCTCTAAAATATATAACAAGTTACTAGTAAAGATACACATCATGAGTTATATAAGTTTTTTTTATAATGGATAAAGTCGAATAAGTTTAATGGTTAATAATTTTACTATTATAATTATATATTAAGTCTAGAATTAATAATATGTTAAAATTATATTAAAATATATCTAATTTTTAATAGAGTTTTTTTTTAAAGTATAATACACAAAACGTTTTTTAATACGTGTACTACAAAGTCCAATTCAAAAAAACGTGTATTTTTCATTAAGTTTGAGATTTGAACAAAAAACAGAAGTTTATTATATATACGTATGTATATATAATATACATACGTATATAATATAAACGTGTATTTATTTATTTATACGTATGTATGTTTATTATATATAAATAGTATGAGTATTTACTAAGTATAACTCTTAATACTTAATATTTGAATCTCATATATTGTTTGAAAGGAACAGAAAATGGTTTTAGCTATTAGAAAATAAAAAAATCATAAACTTTCAGTTGGCAACATTCATTAAGGGCTAATTATAGTTCTAATATAGGATTTTGTGTGTAAAGTTTTTTTTAATATTTCAAAATCGAATGCTGGCATTTCCGATTTTGTAGATTCGAATTGTAAACAATTTAGGTTTTATGTTAGAGAAATAATACCTCTAATTTTGCGGTTGAAAATACTAGGATCAAGCCATATAAATGCTTCTAGCATTTAATAGTTTCAGGCTAGGTTTTGAAAGGAATCCATGTAAATGCTTCTAGTATTTAATAATTTTAGGCTATGATTTTAAAGGAATAATGCTTCTACCATTTAATAACTTTAGGCTACGGTTTTAAAGGATTTTAGAGTTTGAGTGATACGATAATCCTCTAAGGGTATTTCATTAAACCAAAAAAAAAAACTACAAAGTACAAAAAGAAAAAAGCATTAAACTTTGTTTAGTTTTGTTTAATAGGAAATTAAGGCTAACAATATTCTCTGTGCCATGATCATTCTCATTAAGGTGGGAGCGTTATGAATTGATTAGTCAAGCGTGGGGTAGACCTGCACTGTGACCAATTTTTTATTTTTTATATTTTATTTTTATGGAATGTGTATACCACAACTTGTGGGACCCACCAATAGGGCCAACAAATATTGTCTAATATGCAAAGGCATTTTTGGCCTTTATGCGAAGGCAACCGCTTCGGTACCCAAAAGTGGTTTTTGGGTATCGGTGCCTCATTCACTATAAGTTTTTGAATTGGCATTATGCTTATTCTCAATTTTATAGATTGGTCTTTAAAATACTTATTTCTTGTCTCACATGGATCGTTATTACCGAACAAAATTTTATAGCTATAGACTCATTTTTTTGTAACTACGAGCCACATTTTGGTAATTGTTTTTTCTTTAACTAAAATAACCTCAAATTCAATAGCCTTTGTCAAAGATTACCATTCAATGGTCAATTATTTTCTATTTCTGATGCAAAGACTGAGATTTTGTAAGATATTAGTATGCAAGACCACTTTTGTTAGAATCCGGGAAAAAAATCCTTATGGCAAATACCTCATATTAAATGTCATGTCAATGAGGTCCAACGCCCTCTATAAAACGTCTGAATGTCTTCCACTTGCATAGCGAACATCCTGAAAATGAGAACTATTACTTACTCTCTAGTGCTTTGCCTTTGGCTAGTTGCTCTCACCACCCTCTCTTTTGCTGATTATGCCGAGAAGCTAACCCCTGATGAGAATAAACCATCAGAACTAAGTATTGATTCTGCTTTGTCTGATTCTCAATCAGACGATGTGGAATCACTAGAGACAGCAAGTTTGAAACACTGCGGCGGACCAAAGGGACCAAAACCACATAAACCCCCAAAGCAGCCACCAAAGGCACCCACACCACCTGGACCAGTGTCACCAGCATCGCCTACGCCACCCACGCTGCCAAAGGGACCAACACCACCGGTGCTAGTTTCTCCTCCCTCTTTAGAAGAGGATGTCGATGAAGAAGACAAGCATAAGCAAAAGTGCAAGAAGCCAAAGCGCCCAAAGGCACCAAAATCACCGAAGGCTCCAAAGGCACCAAAGTCACCGAAGGCTCCAAAGGCACCACCGTCCCCAACTAAGCCACCACTGGCACCAACACCGCCAAAGGCACCACCGTCCCCAACCAGACCACCACCGGCACCAACACCGCCAACTACACCACCGCCGCCCCCTTCTCCGCCCGCTCGATAAGAAATGCCCATGAAGAAGAGAAGCCACCAAAGGCACCATGATCACCACCTCCCCTTCCTCCTCCCGCTCAAGATGTCACTGCCTAGTTTCAAAGCCTTTCCAACTTTAGTTTCTAGTAGCAAGTAACAAGAACTACACCTCAATTGTTACTCCACAAATTTCCTTCTAGCTAACTGCTTGTAATACCAGATTTCATAACGAAGATCATATATATATTTTGAACCTCCTTTGGAAAGTAGTAATTTCTTCTTGTGAAATCAGCTGATTTCGTTGTCATAAAAAGAGTAGCTAGTAGAGCTAACAACTGTTGCTTCACAGATTTCCATGAATATTTGAAAAGGAATGAGTTCAGAGCATCTTAATTAGGAGAGGCTTGTAACAATCTCATGTCACAAGTTTATGTTCATATGTAGTAGTAGACCTTCAATGATTTTTACGGAACCAAAAATTTTGTTTTAGGATGGCAAAAATACATATAAAAATTGAGTTAGACCTAAATAAGTTGACTTGTGTACCCAAAAAAAATTCATATTCTTATTATATTCATAATAACCTTGAATTAATTTTTTTAGCTGTCTAAGTAATGGAATTAACTAATAAAAAAATTTCCTAGCAAAACATTCAAATTGAGAAAACTAAACAAACGCTCGAGGATCAAATGAAAAATAAGAAAGCCCATAATAAAAGAAAAAAATCAGATCAATTACACTAATAAACTTGAAAAATAAAATTTTTAAAAAAATATAATTACATACACTTTTATCCATGTAAAGAAAATCGAAAGTCTAAACTCTCACATCACATTCTCTCTCTCTAGTATAAAAAAAATTTTCAAAATAAAATGGTAAATCTTACAAATGGCATCATCAAACGATTTATTGAGGTAATTTTTTTTATATATTTTATATATAGATTGGTTTTTTGTTTTGTTTTGTTTTGTGTTATATAGTTGGTCTTTGATTTTGTGGGTTATCCACACATACATGATATTATTTCATCTAAAGAACAATTTTTTACTTGTTCCTTGAGATGTTATACTCAACAAAGTGTAATATTTTATTATATGTGGATTGTCTACTATGAAACCCGAAAACCAGTCTTTTATTCTACTAGTTGGGTCAATTTTGATTCAGTGAATACCATTGGACACGATATCAATACGATGGAATTCTTGCATATGTTTTGTATGCAATCTACAGATTGTATTTGTATATGTTTGTTGGATCATAATCGAATATGTTTATTGGTTACTTCATTACCCGACTCATGAACCATCATGATAATATATGGGAGTGGCAAAATAGATGTTTATAATGTTTATCAGCATCTTGTATATAAAGATTTAACTAATAATATAGCAAACCAAAAGCTACAAAATTAATTTTAATTAAAACTTTTACAACAATATTAAAGTTTTGACATTCCTCAAATTTATTTATTTTTTTAAACTCAATTAAAGTTGTTTCTTTAGGTCTCAAATTTTCGTAAGCTGACCTTAGCATGGGAGAAAAATGGTGAGTCAAACTCAAGATCTTATTCCAGAGGTGACGTGGGCTCGATGGTCCCATTAGCCCTTCCATTATTTATAAGGCTTCAAAATTTTTTAGGCCTGATTATATTAATTGATGGACTTAAGATTTTGTTTAAAGTCCGATTTGACCCCACCAGACCTAAACTATAGTGTAAGACAATGTATTAATATATTCTAATATATTGTATCTAATTTTTGTATTGTTTAACTTTGTTATTCGAGAAGAAGATATTTATTAAAAAAATTTAGTTACAAGATTTTAACACTTGATTTTTAATCAATAAAAAATCATATAAATTAATTTAATTAACATATTATTTATATTCAATTTGTGATATAAATTTTTTTATTAAATATTTTTTAGGTTAAATTGGTAGGCTTGAGTATCTAAGTTTTATTTTAGACGGGTTTGAAATTTGATTTTAGGCCCAATGAGAATTATTTTATGTGTAGGTCCAACCCAAACCTGTGCGACCCACCCAATGTCCACCACTCCTACATGTTTCATCCCACCCACTCATAGTGTCATTAAGTTTTGTGAAATACTATTGAATTGACAAAATATCAAAACTAATGCACCCAAGAACATAACCAGGGCTCCATCTTTGGGACTTATGTAATCAAACAGAGCATAATGCTTCACTATTGGGGGATCATGGCAGCCATTCACTTGCAGGTACTCATAGGTATTTATGGCTTGCAGCTTGTACAAATATATCTTCTTGTCAAAGTAGAGGGACCAAGGCAAGGCCTCTTGTTGTCCAAGCCTACGTCCATCATTGAATACACCATTTCAAATAAAATAAAATGAAAAAGCTTCTTGTCAAAGTAGGGGACCATGGATCCTACCGTCAAGGCTAGGTCCATCACTAAATACATCATTCCAAATAAAGGGGAAAAAATATGAGGGTTTTTTAAAAGCAAATAAGAAGAACCACTATTGATTTCAATCATCTTGAAGATTTCAAACAACCAAAATACATTTGTCCTCACAGACGCGAACGTAACATACAAGGCATTTTTAAAATTGCGCGCTGATACAAAACCTTTGTACCTAGTGATATCTTCACTTAGTTACTTCCTAATATATTTGGTTTAGATGTTATTATACTTCTTCCCTTAACCAATATTCATGGTAGAGACCCTATGTGCTTTGGTGGTTATTGTTCTTGTTCTTTCTAACTATTTTATAGTGTTTCTCTTATATAGAAATATGTGTTCTAGGCAATTAGGTAGGATAGAAAGTACCTATTAAGTCTATGTTCCCTTGTTTCAGCAACTCATGACTTTACAGCAAGCTCTTCTGTCTAAACTTGGTCAGCAACCATCAACCCGGTAAGTGACTTTGCTTCTAAAATTTTTTGGCAATGCAAGCTAACTTATTAATTTTTGACAAATTCAATGTGTCTGTGACTCCATGTTACTGCCCAGATTATTCAAACCGTTGTCTTTGGTGTCTAAATACCATTGTACTACCCATATAGACTTTTTTTTAATAAGATTTCAACCCTCATTCTTTTCTTGGTTTGCTTAAACGAAATTGCACTCCTCTAGGGAAGCAGGTCAAATGGGTAGGGGAACATATACTTGTCTCTAGAAGAAATTCTTTTTGGATATCTGACATCTTTTACATTTATTCTAAATGAGTCTCAATTCAGACTTTTACAAAGGTATACTATGCAAGACCCTATGATCATTTTTTGCCTATTTGAACTATTTTGGCGAGTCACATTATTTATTATATTGTTTAAGAATTACTTATTACCTTGCACAAATTTGCACAAATCAATATCCCAGTAATTCAGGTACGTAGCCTTTGGATTTTGGGACGCATATGGAGTCATATGCTCATATGTCCTTCTTATCCAATATATGATCCTTTTTGATGCTCCCATCTCTTCATCTTTCCAGATCACCAAGTACTGTATACTATACAAATTCCCTTCTCTATGTGGGAAAGGTGTATCTGATTTTGAGATTTGGCTCATCTGACGCCCATAAGGATCAATTATCGCTATAGGTTTCTCTTCTTCTAAACACCATTGCCATAGCTCTTGTAACACGATTTTAGGTATGGGTCCCTGAACAAAATCTGATGCAGCCTTGAAGAAGCTTTTGGGTTGGGGTGCCTTGTATATAAGAGCATCTATGGCTCCTCATGAAGTTATAATTTAAATCAAGGAATTGTAGAACATAATGAGAAAAGTCATAACTGTGGAAAGATCAAATTTTTTTTTTTCTTTTTGTTGCAATAATTATTATAATAAAAGAAAAATCAAGTAATTTCAATAATTTCAGTTCTACAGTCTATAATACTAACATAAGCACTGCAAAGAGTCTACAAGAAAATTTAGTTTATACGGGCAAAAAGATTAACTTCGAGTCTCACACTCTCAAACTACCTATTTAGTGGGTGATCCAAAGTTGTTGCTCACACTAAGGTCGGGGTAATAAGAACAAGTTGTAAGCAAATTATAGTAGCCATGGAAATAGGTGTCAATCACATCCTGTGATGTTGTCTGGTTCAGACAGTGGAACTCAAAAGGAAGAACCATGGCGGCCAGGATACGAAGCGTGGGTATTCGCTTCAAAAGTTGAGGAAGAGATCAAAATTTTTTGTAAAAAGGTATAGATCTTTTCTCATGGAAAATAGGAAAGAAAACGTTAAATAAAATTGACAGCATGCTGCAGTCTGAGTCAATTAAGAGACTTTTTATATTTGGAGAGAGAGAGAGAGAGAGAGAGAGAGAGAGAATTTCTTTGGACGGTCTAATGCCTGGGAATGCATGGAATGGGCTCTAAACTATCATGCTGCTGGCCTAATCTTAGAGGATTGATGCAGCAGCTAAGATCTTAGAGGATCCTAAACCTGGTAATGATGTGCAAAAACGCACACAAATTTTATTTAAACGTCAAAAACTGCTGAAAAAAGAGTCGCAACGCGACTATAAATATGCGACACGAAACCCTAGATTATGGGGTAATAATTGTTCTTTTCAAGTGAAAGAGAAAAGAAAAAATGAGAACAGAAAACAAGAAGCCATTCTTCCTTTTAAATTTCATAATCCCTTGTCCAATTTTCATGATTCTTCTTTAGCTTATTTGACTTGTCTTTTCTCACAAAATAAAACTCTTGCTGATTTTTGTGCAAGACGCTATCAGAAAATGCAAATGGTGGCATAGGAGAAGATGAGTCTGGTAAAGAAAACTCCACTAGATGTTTTTCTTTATGTAAAATTACAGTTCCAAGTGAAGAAACATAATAACATCTTCTTCAATAAATTGAATGGAGAAAAGCAAAGGTAAGAATTTGCTTATGGTTTTAGGAATTCTTGCAAAATGTTATCTCTTCTTCACAGCTTTCAAAAACTATTGAAAAATTCTTCAACAGAGAAAAGTTTTCAAAGGCGAGTTCGTGAAAGGAACTGGTATGCCAGATTTACATCAAAACAAAGATATAAATATATTCAAAACGTCTTATATAAAAGAATAAGGAAACGCAATGACCGTAAGACATTTAACAACTCAAATCTTGAAAGTGACTTATCTGGCAATGCAATGGAAACGGCACAAGCAACTTATTCTGCAGAAAGCCACCATATCTCAACTCAAATAGTTGGTATGTATATTTATTACTAATTTCACAATAGGTTTTGGTGTATACAATTAATATGTGCTAACAATTCGCTTTACATATGCCCAACGTAGGTCAAACATCATCCCAACTTCAATGCTCTCAATTGTATGAATTACATCAAATGAAACCTTGTTGCTTTTGTAAGGCTAAAAAGCTTGAATATGAACCTCCAAGTTTTTGTTGCTACAATGGCCAAGTATTGCTTGCAAATCCTGAGGTTCCAAAAGGTCTTCGAACCCTGTTTACTTCTCAAACTAATGAGGCTTTGGAATTCCGTAGACACATTCGAGCTTATGATAGCATGTTTGTGTTCACATCATTTAGCGTCAAGCTAGACAAAGAATTGGGTACTTCGAGACAAGGAGTTTACACATTTCGTGGGCAAGGGCAGATTTACCATGACCTTCCATCTTTGATTCCATCTAGTAATGGTCCTTGTTATTTTCCGTTGTACTTCTACGACACATACAATGAACTTCATAATAGATTGAGCATACTAAATGATGCACCACTTAATAAGGTTGTTATGAAAATAATGGAAGTGCTTTCAGGGAATTCTTATGCTCAATTTTTACGTAGATTAGAACATGCTTCATTGGATCCTTTTGAAATCCATATAAGAAGTGATATCAAGTTGGAATAAAGGGTTTATAACTCCCCATCAGTCGATCAGGTGGCTGCAATTTGGATTGAAGGCAACTACCCCAATACACTCCATGAGCGTGATATTATAGTTCATTCAACATATGGCCATAAACATAGAGTGCGGCACTACTATGGTTGCTATGCTCCACTACAATAACCCTTATTATTTCCTAGAGGAGAGATTGGATGACATCATGATATTCTTAAAAGAAATTGTGTTGGAGTACATAATGGTGCCACAAACATGGACAAGGAATCAAATATACAGATTTTTACGTCAGTTGAAGATATTTTTAGAGAGAACAACAAGGTAATTATCCTATCTTTTTAATGTTTTATTAAAATATTTTTAACTCAATAATGTCTTCATGTAGGTATCAATAATTTAGTTAACTGATTGAAATGTTAATTTCTTGCCCAAATGTAGATGGTGGTGTTAATAAGAAAGAATCATGGCAATCCTACTGTTACAAACTACAAATTCGAGATGAAGATGAATCAATCCTACTATTGTCCGGTCAATTGTTTCAGCAATATGTTGTCGACATGTACATTAAGCTTCAGAATACAAGGTTGGACAATTATCGAAATAAACAATAAAAAATAAGAGCTGAACTACACCAAGGAGTTGAAGATAGTGTTTTAGCTAGTGAGAATAGGGGAAGCATGGTGGGGAAAACAATCGTATTACCTGCATCTTTTGTAGGTGTCCCGAGAGATATGCATAGGAGGTATCTGGATGCCATCTCATTAGTTTAGCAGTTTGGAAAGCCAAATCTTTTTATTACAATGACTTGTAACCCTGATTAGAAAGAGATTAAGGATTTACAAAAAGAATGGCAGTTGGCACAAGATAGACCGGATGAAGATTACAGTCGGAGATGGTGAAAGGCAATTGTACGTCACATTGTTTGAAGTAGCTGAAAATTTTATTAGATGTCCAGTATCAGAATTCATAAAATCCAAAGAAGAGGCAAGTCTACAAAGACTTACTGTATAAGGTGACATTCTTGCATGCCAAAATAAAACATTCTTTTAAACTAATTACACTGGTATTGTGCAGGAAGGTGTGCATAACATTCTGTCAAAGGTGTTAACACATGCAAGTGGAAAATCATACATTTTTTTCACAAATCTGGACAAGATAAATGACAAGAACCGTAGATCAGGGAAGATTGTAGCAGAAGAAGTACAAATTGATGAAGGTCTTGGTGGAATGCAGACTATTAATCTTTCAAGTTTGGATAGTCCAATATGAAAGAGGATCAAAATTGAGAAGGAATGAATCGTATTAATGTTTTTATACTTTTTCTTGTGTTGTTTGAATTTATTTTTTTTAAAAACCAAAGAATATTAACAGGAATTGTGACAATTTGCAATTATTGCAAAATAACTGTTTTGCATCATTTCTTTGCAGGCTTGTGATTATGTACATGAACCATAATTATTATCTTCTAACTGTTAAAGATAGAACCAATTTCCTGGATGGAAATAGCATAAATAAAGCCAAGCCATCTCTAAAAGAAGCAAGTGGAAGTCCCAGCAAAGCAGATACTGGCTAATGTCAGAGGATCTTTGCTTGATTCGACTTTATACAATTATATGAGATTCATTTAGGTGTCTTGAACGTGAACAACACACTTTTTTTTTCACTTTATGCAATAAACATGACATCATTCATACAACATATGTGCCAGTTTAAAAAAGTCGAGACTATTGTGTTATACGATTTCTACTAAGATAATACATCTTACGAAATATTTTAATAAATCATACCACGTGAAACGCACGTGCACAACTACTAGTTATACTACAAATTTGTATAGCTATGAGCAATTTATTTGACCATCCAAAACTTAGTTAATACTTTTTCTGTTTTAGTCCTACAGTTACTGAGGGTCTAACCTTCCTCTCCAAAAAAATTAAAAAAAAAAATTGGCTATAATGTTTGAGTTGAGACTTATTGGTACCCTTTTCTATGGCTGGGTATATTTAAAAGACCTTATTCCCTTTTCTTATGTGTTGGAAATCTTATTTTATTTAGCATTAATTATTTCACTCTTCATTTGAAGGGGCAAAATAAATTGGCAAACAAAAATGGGAGACTCCGACCCTATAATTGTTTCTCCAAATAGTATACACCAAGATTTAAAAAGTCGGAAAATTTTAAAATTTTTGTTTTAGCTCCAATCTTGATTCAAAACGATTTCAAAACTTAATATTTTCTCCTTAATAGAATTTTGAAAACGAGGGTATTTGAAATTTTAAATTACTAAATTTATTTCACCATGATAGTTGGATTCCTTTATCCATGTATCCAAACACACTATACGATACTTTAAAGGGCGCAGAGGCTCCTGCATGCTAAGAGCGCGACAACAACATACGCTGCCTAAGATTATTTTATAAGTACTTAGGAAAAAAATAATAATAACAGTTGCTACTAATGCGAAGTGATTTATAATGGGATAAGTTTATTTTTTTAGTTGTTAAATATTTAGTTCTCCTAATAATGGCCTTAAGACACTATTTACTCTATCAGGTTCCTTCAGATTTTCTTGTTTCCAAAGAGCAAAGAATTAAAGAACCTCATTAAATACCAGGATCTTCTAAGTTATCATGAGAGCCTGTAACTCTTAGTACCTATATTACCAATTTTCATATATTTTCAAAATATAAATGTCTATCTATTAAATTTCACAAGAGCAAAAAGTTTCTATAAGTGACTTTTGTCGTGGAGTATCTAGCATATTAATATAGAATTTTATTTTAGTTTTGTATTTCAAAATGTAGGGTTGACATTCATAATTTTCTAGACTCCAATTTTTTTTTGAAAAGAATAGGCTTTGTGCCAAAAAAAAATAAAAAATTTCGACCTTGGAGTTGTAAATATTGCGGTCGAGGTATATAAATGTTTTTAGCATGTCAATTTTAGAGCAGGTTGATTAGGATCTTGTACCTTTGATGATATTATAACCCTCTAAAGTAACTTTTCAGGTAAAACAAAATACCTAAAGAAAACAGAAAAAAGTATTAAACAAAATTTATTTTGTTTAATAATAAGGATAACAATGCATATTATAACATTACTGAACCAAAGATTAGTATTAAAACATTAATGTAATATGATCATTCTCATTAAATCAAGAAAGAAGGCCATGGACTGATTGGTAAGTGAAGTGAACCTGCACCTAGACCTTTTCTTATTGAATATACACAAAATCATAACTTGTGGGGCCCACCCAGAAGGGCCAACTAAGGTTGAACATGAGGTCCCACAAACTCTATATAAGGGCGTCGATGTTTTCTTCAACCAGCACAACACACATCCTAAAGATGAGGACTGTTTCATACTCTCTAGTGTTTTGCTTTTGGCTAGCTGCTCTTAGCACCCTTTCATTTGCTGGTTATGCTAGAGAGCTAAAATCAGATGAGAAGAAGGTATCTACTTATTCTGCTTTGTTTGATAGTCTACCAAACAAAGAAGAATCACTAGAGTCCCCATGTTTGGATAATGATGATCAGGAAGACAAGCACTGTGGTGGTGGTGGTGGAGGAGGCCCAGGGAAAGGACCAAAGCCACCTAAAACACCAACGCTGCCGCCAAAAGCACCCACACCGGAGGCACCACCAAAGGCTCCGGCGCCGCCTACACCGGAGACACCACCAAAGGCCCCGGCGCCGCCTACACCGGAGACACCACCAAAGGCTCCGGCACCGCCCACACCGGCGACACCAACATCACCTGCGCCTCCAAAGGGACCAGCGGCGCCACCGAAGGGACCAGCAGCACCACCGAAGGGACCAATGCCGCCAAAGGGACCAACACCACCGACCCCTGTTTCTCCACCCTCTCTAGAAGAGGAAGCTGTTGTTGAAGAAAAGCATAAGCATAAGCACAAGCATAATCATAAGCATAAACACAAGACACCAAAAGCCCCCAAGGCTCCAACATCCCCAACCGAGCCGCCACCAACACCACCGACGACACCAACAACGCCACCAACACCACCGACGACACCAACAACACCACCAACACCGACGACCCCAACTACACCTCCAACGACACCGACACCTCCTTCTCCTCCCGGTGGAGGAGCAATTGCCTAGTTTCTAGGACTCTCCATCCCAACATGGGCCTCTTACAGTACAATAGTTGCTAGTAATTAATAAGAGCTATTAATTGCTCCATTGTTATGTTCTTGAGTTATGAGTTAGTGAGATGTATCATGTACTCTATCTATCCCCAAATGCTGTCTTCCGTTGAACTGTTTGCAATATGAAACTTTATAAAATAATCATAGATTCTGGACTTCCCATGGAGAATAGTAATCTCTTCTAGCACATATATGTTATACATATATATATATAAATATATGCACGAAAAATGGAAAAAAGCTCGACTTTGATTTACGTTGGCGGGTTCTATTCAGTTTATATATATATATATATATATATTATTTTAATGTTCAGATGTTCATACGTAAAACAGAAAGATTGACTTCGATTTATGTTGTGAAATAGAGTGTTGCAAGTAAGGAATGCCCCAACTCAAGGAGTCTCAGTATTCATATACCTGCAGACTTTGAGTTATATGTTGGCTGTTATCCTCTACACTAAGCACGACACCGATAGAGTTTGGGTCAACTTGTTCCAAAAGATAGTACTGCCATCTGGAAAAGATTTTAAAACAATTTAGGTTTTGTGATGAAAGAGTTCCAAATTTTAGTTTTGGTTTCAATTTGTGGTTAGCGCTTGTAAATATTATATATTATGTATACGGGACAATGCAGCTTTACTCCGTAAAATCTGAGATCATCTCCTCAAAGAAACTTAATGTAGCAACGGTATTAGCAAACAAATCCAAGGAACAACTGGTTCTAACCAAATCGACTCGCAAAGAAATCATATATATATATATATATATATAAGTTGTGTTTGCTCTTATAATTTGTCTGTTTCTTACTTGGCGCTCTAAATGTTTTGATATTTTTAAAAAGCCACGTCATAAGGATAATTGGTTAGATAATTTATTATATAGATAACTATTGAATCTACAATATTATAAATCCACCACTTAATTCAATCATATAGATATAGATAACTTACGTATATTTGATAGCTTATTGATATAGATAACTTATGTATATTTGCATACATGTAGCAAATTAGAGTACTGAATATAATCAGATTGTTGGAGGTTAATCATAAGATACACATATATATATATATATATATAAGATTGTAATTGACAACAATATAATAAATAGTAATTTTAGTCAGATAAATAACTATTAAAAATAATATACTGAAAAAGACAAAAAAAAAAAAAAAAAACAAATCATAACTTCAAGAAAATAAATCACTTGCAGGATTTGCAGTTCACAGACCTAAAATTCTATGATTAAGTTTAACAAAAAAAAATTAATTAGGCGACTATGATTAAATAAAATACAATCGATTTTTTCTTTCATGCAGAGTATTGAAAAAAAATTTCTATTGTGATTAACTCACTAAAGTTTTATAAGTTCTTTTATTTTTCAAAACATTATATTATTATAAAACAAATTAGGACTATCAAATTTTAAATTGTATACTTAATTATTTTGAATTAATTACTTACAACATATATATACAATCATTTTTCTAAATGTTTCTTCTCCATTTTTTCAACCTGTATCAATTTGAAGAATACTTACTGCCTGTGCATTGCACGGGTTAACACCTAGTTAAAGAAAAAAGAGTGTAAAACCAGTGATGTTTGGAATATAAAAGGTTGATTGAAAAGAGCACTTTGAGTTTAAAGGTCTTGGCAATAGATGATTCAATTACTGGGGTCAATTGAGAATTCCTTGAAATATCTCTTATCTCAATTCAATGCCATCAAGCATGGCATTGAATCGGAAAATTTGACAATAAACTCAAAATTGAATCTAAACAATCCAATTACATTATAGAAAATTAATTCAAGGTGTTCTTACCATAGATCAAAGCAATCCCTATCCCCAAATTCAATTTGTGTATAGAAATTTAGAGGGTACCATTATGAACACTTGGTTTCTAGAGAGTCTATTTTGAATTGATATAAATACATGCACACACAAGATAGAACATTAAAACACAATTGGATAATTCAATGGAATTGACAATTACCCAAATAATTTTCACATCCTTGCCAAGAGAAATGTTTAGCTAAGCATCACCATAATTGAAATTACTTGAATTTGAAGTACGATTGGTTAAAAGTAAATTAAATTTGAAAAAATGAGAAATTATAATTGACAAAATTAACTCTTTTTCATTAGCTGTTGGAAAAATAAACTAAGAAAATAGAATTTATTCGTCTAGCACTCTAAATTGGTTGTTTGTCAGTAATATATTTACAAAAAATAGCAAATAGAAGACAAAAATGTTAAGTTTAAAAAAGAAATAACTTTTGAATTTTGCGGTATTTCTTATCCCAACTTTTTGACTAATATCCGTATTATACCCATACATTTATAAATCCATTTTTTATAAACTTATGGTGCAATGTCTATAAGTTTTATGGGAAAGAGATGTTGTCAACTTCACCTCAGGCAACGGAAGAACCAGCAACTTGGAGGGGAAAACGACCAAGAACGCAACGATTGCCGTGGCCAGAGTCACCTCCCTCGCGGAGGCCGCGACAACCACCAAGAGGATTAAGGCTATCGATGGCTCCTTCACCCCCTCCAATAGCAAATGCCAAAGTCTAGAAGTCTCTAGAATTCTCTTTCTTTGTTAAAATAAAATTATTGCTGGAAATAAGAGCTATTGTTGAATGCTTCTAATTAACGCTTATGCTTGGATTAATGTTTTATTCACTATATGAAAATTTTCCTTCTAAGCAACTCTGTAACATATCTGGTATACCAAATAAAGCATAAATTTTAACATTTTCCGTTGCATTTTTATCTTTTGATCTTGATGGAATTAAAAGAAATAGCATAACGCATGGTGGCTGAAAAAGTCCAAACCCATACACAACCTCGAAGAGGGCCCAAGTCTTAGATTGCATTTCAATCATAGGAAGGGTTGGTTGCTTCATTGTTTAATAAATAATGGGAAAATCAAATTCAGTTGTCAACTGCTCCTATCAGAAATAGGATTGACCACGAATTCGAACCATAGCACATAGTTTCATGAATCCATACTTTTTTCCTGATCTAAAATCTAGAAAATTTTACGTGAAGAAGATCTTCTTAACTCAAGAAAGATTGAGACTTTTAGACAAGCTTTCAAGCGGCAAAAGCAGTGATTCCATGAACAGGCACTAGTTCCGGAACTGAAACTCTCGTTTGAGCAAGTGAGTAAGTGTAAAAAACTGGGGATATTATGTGATTAGTTGGTATTCAAAATATACGATTCAAGTAGGCAAGTCGAAAAAGAGATGTTTGAATCAAAATAATTTCATTTAAAGTTATATTTATGTCATAGGGTAATATAAATGTTCTGTCATGTTCAATCAACACACTAAAAAGTTTATACGATTAAAAAGTTTATATGATATATCTGGCGAGGAAGTAGGCCAACATTTCTATTGGAAAATAGAAAGTTTCCAAGTCCACGGCCAAGTACTTATTACGTCTAGGATTGTAATTGCTATCTTCTTAAGTTCAGCCACTATCGTTGTTCGGAACCCACAAACCATGCATTCCGACCGGCAGTCAGAATTTCTTTAATTATCATCCTAATTTTGAAATAGTTAAGCATCACCATGAGAGAACCTAAAATGGATTAAAACCCTAAGCCTCACATAACTGAAGAGTATGTCAACAATGAACCGATACCTAAACAGAGTTCTTTCTATTATACTGTTCTCACGTTGCATTACAAACAAATGCCAAACTAAAGAAGTCCCTTCTCATTTTATGATGACAGATGCATTCATTTCACGAACGATTGTCGTAAGAAATTTACTATAGAAACACATCAAGAATGACTGTCAACGTAGAGGGTGAGCCCTCTGCATTACTGCAAGCAAAGTAAGTTGTGTTGCAAAGGAGTCTATATCCATACATTCATCCATACGCAACTTTGTGCCAAATTTTTCAGTCCTTTTTATGAAAAGAAAAATCATGTTAATTGATTCTTTTGTTGTCCCATACATTTGTACTTCGGGTATTTTTGGTAAAATCATATACTAAAAGATTAAAAATCTAATTAATCTATAAATATAAAATAAAAATAAAAAAGGTGGAATTTAACAATTGTCCGCTGCATGAATTCTTAATTGGCATGATAAAGTTTAAAAATTATTACATGTGACTATTATGTGGTATGCCGGTCGGTCATCGGTCATCGAGATTTTGGCATTCATGACTGGACCTATACAAATTCATAAATACTCAAATCACAATAGATGTCTAGGAAAGGCTTTCAGAATTAGGCAAGCATTCTTGGACTCCAAATATGTCAATTGATGCAGATATAATTAACAGAGAGAATGAATATATGAATTAAGATAAAAATATATCAAAGAGAATCTAGCATACAGCCCCCCAGAACAAATGCCATTCCCCAAAAGAAATGAACTGGCTAAAGAAGATAATTCAACTATACTGCTTACATTGAGTGATACAACATCTGAGGGCACCACCATCACTTCCAGTGAAACCATAGCTGCTTCAATTGATTCACAACAAATGAAGCACCAAAATAACGATTGAGGCAGCCGGCACAGACGCCTCATCCTCTTCCAATTACGATGCCACCAGCCTACCACCACCACCACCTTGTCACAGGCCACCATCATCGCAGCCCTCAGTAAAAAAAGATGCAATCACCCATCATGAGTACCTGAGATGCCTTCTTTATAATGCTGAAGTGCCTTCGTAGTTGATATGTATTATATAACTCAGTTGATGCAATAAGGGTTTATACCGATAACTCTTACTGCAATATTGTGAATCAATCTCCATTGTACCTGAGACAAAAATTTCATCCAATCAACTATTCTCAAATTTTGAATAATGAGAAACTGATAACAGTAACAGGTACGTTCTCCATTATAAACGATGTTGGACAAAGTAGTCAACAAATCAGCTACTACACAGTACAATTTTGGTTAAATGGCTATCAACATTAACAATGCCTGCTCTGCAGTAATGCTAATAAGGTAAGTTATGTTACAAAGCAAAGCCAATCCTCATGAGCCCAAAAAGAAATAAAGAAATAAATAGAGCCCAGAGGACATTAGCACCAGTCAAGTACATTAGCCTTACTGTCACCTAGCAAACAACTAGAGCTCGAAGAAGTTTCATGAGAAAAATACCAATAAGATCCTTTCAACCATAAGAAGTTATCCAGTTTGGATCGCTTGAAATCCCTTCAATCTTCAAGCAAAATCCAACTTGTAATTTCTTGAATTTAATCAATGGCGTGCGCTCTCCCCAAATTCGATGTGTATAATGTGACTTGGAATAGAGTCAACCAGATAAAATGGATCTAATAAGCCAACTCCAAGTCACTGGCATTACGGTTAAACTGAGTTGAGTAAATGTCCATCATGCTTGAGCACTTGCTCCAGCTCTTGCACATAACTTTTTACGACTTTGAATTTGGTTCAATCCCGCTTGCAGTGAGAAAATATCAGAATCTAATGAAGCCTGTAGCAGCACGGAATGTCCTCATTAGTTACATGCATTAATGATAACACATCCATTTAATATAGAAACAAATTCTAAGAGTGAAGAAACCGATGGAGCATATCACTATAAAGATTAATTTTTTGTTTCCATTGTAAAGCTAGCCCATGTGATCTCATTGCAACTCAAGCAAAACCTGAGTCAAAGATTTTGCCCGTGTCCTTGCTACAAAATGCCTAATGAGATCCAAGATACTTACATATATACAAAATACTATCTCAAAAAGTAAATAGGGGACAGAGGGAGTATAAGATAGGCTTGGGTTAGGATTGTGAACTTTGATTATTGTAATATGGGTCTAGAAGTTTTAGGTTACTTTGCATTTCTTTATTTATAAAGACGCTTTAAAGTTCAAAAACTGAAAAGTTTAGTTTAATTCAAAATCTCAAAAGTGAAATAACTTTAGGAATTAATTAGATTTATGGCGAGTTGAATTTTAGAATTTAGTATAATATGAGGCCATTTTTGGTATAATATACATATAGACATTATACCATTAAAATATATTTACAAGGTCTAGAAAAAAGAGGATTAGTCGAAGTTCTATAACTCACCATAGCCGCATTTAATTCAAAGTAAACAATTAATGATAACTTTAGTGAACTAGTTATTAAAAGAATTAACTTCATGTCACTAAATGCTATCTACTCTAGTTTAGAGAAAAGACCGGGTCTTATCTTTTTTGAAATGAGAAAAAATTTGACAAGAATCTCAAAAGATAGTAAAATGCACAACCATTATAGTTGTAGATGCAACCCTCACTCTTACATGGTTGGGACCCACTATGCAAGAGGATAAGTTGTAGATACAGACTAAAAAGGTTGTGAATTTAGAAATGACCTATTTTTGTTATCGAACGCTCTTTATACCCATATAAGATCATTTTTTTTTTTTTTTAAATTTTAGTCTAAGGGCTAATTGGGGTAAATTGTAGAATGTTACTTTTTTCATTAAGTTATATACTAGGGGAAGGGGGAAACTCAAATTGAATTTCACTTGAAGTACATGCAATAAATGATACTTACCACCCAAAAAAGAATGCAACTGACAATTAATGAAATGAGCTAAATTGCATTAAAAATTTAAGCTTCAAATCTATTTTAAGTCTACTCATCTGAAGTAGTAATGGAGATTAGGCTATCATTTAAGAGAAACTGAAAAAAGGTGGAGAATAGGGGCTGAGAAGGATATGCATGCTTATGGTTGGACCCACAACACAATTGGGTTGGTGATTACTATCATTACCCAAATATATTTAACAGACTAAAGGAAAAGAATAATAATAAGAAGAAGAAGAAGCAGCAAGTGCACAGAAACATCTGCTTAAGATGCTAAAATGGTCATACTGGAAACTAAAGTTCCCAATCAGCCCCCTATAAAAATGTGCTAGGTCTTAGACTTTGGCCCATCACAGTCCAAGAGAAATGTCTCCTATATTATTCTTATTCCTAGTGATAGTGATTCTCGCCTCTCCATCTCTTGCCAACAATAGTGACAATCCATTGCCGGATCAAAAGCCACCAACTTATGTCAACTATCCTGCTTCTTCGAAAGATTTGCAACCAGGAAACAAACTATTATTTGAAGCTGATGATAAGTTTCATGGGAAAGAGATGTTGTCAACTTCACCTCAGGCAACGGAAGAACCAGAAACTTGGAGGGGAAAACGACCAAGACCGCAACCAGTGCCGCGGCCACGGTCACCTTCCCCACAGCGGCGACAGCCACCACCCTCACCGAGGCCACGACAGCCACCAAGAGGATTAAAGCTATCGATGGCTCCTTCACCCCCTCCAATAGCAAATGCCACAGTCTAGAAGTCTCTAGAATTCTCCATCCCCAACTAGTTTGTTAAAATAAATTAATTGCCGGAAATAAGAGCTATTGTTGAATGCTTCTAATTAATGCTTATGTATGGATTAATGTTCTATTGCATGTATAAAATTTTCTTTCTATGCAACTCTTTCATATATCTGGTATACCAAATAAAGCGTAAATGTTAACATTTTCCGTTGCATTTCTATCTTTTGATCTTGATGGAAATAAAAGAAATAACACAACGCATGGCTGAAAAAGTCCAAACCCACATACTACCTCGAAGAGGGCCCAAGTCTTCAATTGCATTTCTACCTTACGAAGGGTTGGTGGCTTTATTGTTTAACAAATATCATACTAATTTTAAAATAGTTAAGCATCACCATGAGAGAACCTAAATTGGATGAAAACCCTAAGCCTCACATAACTGAAGAGTATGTCAATAATGATCATCACTACATAGGACACCTCCTCTACAATGCCTAACTGCCTTCATGTATATTGCATACCTTATTTGATGATTCAAGAATTGCCGCTCAATAATTTGAAATTCACGATCTCATGAATCAATACCTAAACAGAGTTCTTTCTATTATATTGTTCCCACGTTGCATTACAAACAAATGCTAAACATAAGAAGTCCCTTTTCCTTCTTAATACTTGGGGCTCGAATGAGTGAATAAAATATCATTGTGGCAGAGGCAGTCATTCCACAAATGATTGTCGTAGGAAATTTACTATAGCAACACATCAAGAATGGCTGTCAACGTAGAGGGCGAGCCCTCTGCATTAGGGCAAAAAAGTTGTGTTACAAAGGACATGCTACAGAATTGGGAGAGACAATTCAAAGTAACATGGTTTATGTGATTCAGCCCACAATTCAAGCTGCATTATGTTAATATTCACCCCACAATTCAACCCTACATAAATCTAATTAATTCATGTTTTACTCAAGTTTTGAAATTAAACCAAAATTTAAAATCAATGGACTTTAATTTCCTCAGTTTTATAACTTTAAAATTCATATAATCAAAGCAAAAAAAATAAATAATAACCTAAATCTGATGACTTATACTTCTATGAGTCCAAAAACTCCATCCAATGTCGAACCCTTGAAGGCTTAAACTCCTGTTAACTAATTTACATAACTCAAGCATGGCTTGAAAAGAGTGTCACGTAACAAGCTTTTTTGACAAAAGCCTTGTACATGTTGAACTTCTATATAGCAACAATGAGTAATATACCAGCATAACATGGACTATAAAAAAGAAATAAACCCTAATATCTTCCTCACTCCAAAAGCTTGAACCACAATATAATTAATTAGATTTTGGAGACTAGGGAAAGGAGCCAACTTTTTAGATCCGTAGAGATTTTAGATTAAAATTCTCTTTTGAGTTTGTTTCCTACGATTTTTAAGATTGTCAACTATGATTGTAGATACAGACTAAAAAGGTGTGTGAATTTAGCAATGATCTATGTTTATTATCGAATATTCTTTATACCCATATAAGACGTTTTTTTATTATTTTTCAAATTTTAGTTTAAGGGCATTTTAGGCGGAAACAAAGACCAAAAAGGCAAAATTGTAGAATGTCACTTTTTTTGTTAAGTTAAACACAAAGGGAAGGGGGGAAAGTCAAATTGAATTTCACTTGAAGTACATGTAATAAATGATACTTATCACAAAGAAAATAATGCAACTTACAATTAATAAAATAAACTAAATTGCAGTAAAAACTTAAGCTGTAAATCTACATAAGTCATTAAATACTCATCAAAACAAGGCAAGAAGATTAGGCTATCATTTAAATAGAAACTTAAAAAAAGGTGGAGCATAGGGGCTGAGAGGGATATGCATGCCTTATGGTGGGCCCTGAACACAATTAGGTGAGTGATTATCATCTTTATCAAGTTGTAACAAACCCAATAAAGGAAGAAGAATAATAATAACAAAAACAATAAGAAGAAGCAAGTGCACAGAAACAGATGCTTAAAATGAGCTAAATTGCAGTAAAAACTTAAGTTTCAAATCTAAGTTGTTAAATACTCATCTGAAGGCAGCAAGGAGATTAGGCTATCATTTAAAGAGCAACTTAAAAAAGGTGGAGTGTAGGGGCTGTGAGAGGGATGTGCATGCATTATGGTGGGCCCCGCAACACAATTAGGCAAGTGATTATTATCTTTATCAAAATTTAACAAACACAATAAAGGAAGAAGAAGAATAATTACAAGAACAAGAAGAACATCCAAGCGCACAGAAACAGACGCTTAAGATGCTAAAAAGGTCATATGGGAAATTAAAGTTCCCAACCAGCCCCCTATAAAAATGTGCTAGGTCTTAAGACTTTTGGTCCCTCACAGTCCAAGAGAAATGCCTGCTACATTATTGTTATACCTAGCGGTAGTGATTCTCACCACTCCATCTCTTGCTCACTATAATGACAATCCATTGCTGGATGATCAAAAGCCACCAACTTATGTCAACTATCCTGCTTCTTTGAAGCTGATGATAGGTTCCATGGGGAAGAGATGTTGTCAACTTCACCTCAGGCAACGGAAGAACCAGAAGGTAGGCAAGTATATCCACCAAAACAACCACCAGTGCCACGGCCACAGTCACCTTCCCCAAGACGACGGCCACCACCCTCACCTAGACCGCGACAGCCACCAAGAAGATTAAGGCCATCGATGGCTCATTCACCCCCTCCAATAGCAAATGCCTAAGACTAGAATTCTCTAGAATTGTCCATCCCAAACCAGTTTGTTAAAATAAATTAGTTGCTGGAAATAAGAGCTAATGTTGAATGCTTGTATCTAATGCTTATGTATGGATCAATGTTCTATGCCATGTCTGACGAATTTCCCTCTTTGAGATATCTGGTATAGCAAATAAGCATAAATTTTAACATTTTCCGTTGCATTTATATCCTTTGATCTTGATGGAAATAAAACAAATAACAAAACACATGACTGAAGAACTCCAAACCCACACACTAATTTGAAGAAGACCCAAGTCCTAGATTGCACTTCTACCTTGGGGAGGGTTGGCTGCTTTATTGTTTAACAAATTATCATATCAATTCCAAATATTTATGCTTCACTTCAAGAGAACCTAAAATAGATGAAACCCTAAACCTAACATAGCTGACTTGTATGTCAACAATGATTATCACTACATAGGACACCTCCTAGATATGCTGAACTGCCTTCATATATATTGCATACTGCATTTGATGATACACGAATTGCTGCTCAATAATTTCAAATTCACAATCTCATGAATCAATTTCATTCCGACTTAAACAACAAGTTCTTTCCATAAACCTTCTCCCACATTGCATTACAAACAAATGATAAACTTAACAAGTACTTTTTCTTTCTTAACACTTGTGGTTCAAAGGAGTGAATAAAACAATTGTGGTAAGAAGTTTTCGGTACAAACACATCAAGAATGGCCATCATCATTGAGGGTGACCCATCCACATTACTACAACCAAAGTAAGTTGTGTTGGAAAGGGCCAACCACAATCATGATCCAGAATTTTGAGAGAGAGAGAGAGAGAGAGAGGCCAAAATACATGAACATGAAGTCATAATGTCACCTTGAGCAAGCAAATGTATCTCGTAGAAGATACAAAGCTAAATTTGCTTTACCAAGCTTTTCAACATTAAGTGGTTACATACGTGTCTAGATTGCTTGAAAACCCTTTAGCCTTCATGAGAGACCAAACATTCATTACTCATATATTTTGTTGGCTTATTTTTCTCAATTAAATGTCTGTGTCACACAGCCCACTAGCTACTAGTGCTACCGCATAAATGTGTCACCTTGGACCAGTTGCCTACTACTGCAATGGGTTTAAACCTTGCTTAAGTTTTTTTTTTTTTTTTTTTAATGAGCAATTCCAGTACTTTAAGAAACCTGATGAAGAACAGATTGCTCTCATTGATATTCATTCACTCATTTTCTAAACAATTTTGAGAGCGCTTAGGTTCTGATCTTTTCCTAATTACCGAGACTACATGCAGCAGCATTACCCAAGCTCCCCACAAGAAGAGTCTAATGCACCTCACGAAAAAATTAGGTTGCAGCAAACATTATCAACATCTATTCAACTGTTCACAGCATCATGTGAAGGTTTCGCGATATAAAATTATACAAAAAATAACTAGTAGACAAGAAAAAATATAGGGATATTGAGTAAACAGAACTTCTACAATGAACTTATATATAACAAAAAGCAATTTTGATGAGACACTAAATGGATGGAATAAATAATTAATCTTATCTTATCATTTTTCTAAATAATGAACCTTATGTTATAATTTTTCTAACTTTGAAAGGGTCGATAGATATTTTGAAGGAACAGGTTCTGAATCAGCTAATGAAGTTTGTTTTTCAAAAATATCATCAAGAAAAGAAAATGGAATGTAGGCTTTTGATTTCTTGTCTAGTGTCTAGTACAATCCCCTTACATTATTAATTCAATTTCTCACTTTTTCTATGCTATGCGATTTCAATAATAAGCAAGGTAACATGCTGACTGCTGACACAAGCAGAATTATAGAACCATGCAAAAGAATTAGGAGAATATTGATTTCATGCACCAAATGGTATTTTTCAGACTTCCCTCAATAGCTCATGCCAACTTTTAAAGTCTACAGACTTCAAGATGAAAATTTAGAATATAAATATGATCAATAAATGAAAAGTAGAAAGAGGGCGGGGGGATATCCGAGGGTAAAATTAGGAGATCTCATCACCGTATGTTCAACTGAAAGTTGGCAACAACTTTAGGCATTAAGGTTGCCTAAAATGATACATCTTCTTTGAAGATTTAAAACAATGCAATGACAACTATATACCCTAGTTGCCAGGAACATGATACAGAAGGTGTTTCTCAAGAAAAGTAAAGGAAAGGTAAATAAAAACAAATACTTCTCCCTCATGAGTTTAGTTGACAAGTTCATTAAAAAATATATAAATAAATAAAGAACTTTAACTTTCCCATGATGTGTAATTCTGAATAAAATACAGGACAAGATTTGAGGGAAGATACTTCTTTCAAGAAAGGGGTTATGGTAGGACCCACACATTCTTACGACAATGATTGCACTCTAAAAAGTATAATCAGAGTCCCTAATTATAAGTTATTGTTAGTAATTATTTATATATTATTTATTATTTTAATATAAAATTAATTTTCTTTTACATTTTTGTATTCTGTGCAAATTTAAAATTAAAATTGAGCAAAATGAACTCAGCGGACACACAGACATTTATTCGGGTGTTAATTTACTATATTACATTATATAATATATATGTGTAATATTATACTATATAGATGTGTGTATCATATTATACATATATATACGTGTGTGTGAGTATTACATATTATATATGTATGTGTGTGTGTGTGTGTGTGTGTGTGTGTGTGTGTGTGTGTGTGTGTGTGTATATATATGTGTGTGTGCAGGTGTGCAAGTGGAGCAATGGCCGAAAGCGTTGCAATGAATCAAAAGGATTGAATAAAAAACAAAAGAAATGGCCGACACGAAAAAGTGGACAAAATGATTTAAATGGGAAAGCATTTAATTGAATAGAAAATGCGGATTGAATAAAAAAACCAAATGTGGATTGAAAAAAGAAAGCAAAATGATTGATTTCTTCGGTCGAAAGAATGAAATGATGGACGGTCAAATGTTGGCTAGAAGAAATAGAAAAATAAAAGAAACTTCAAACCTTCCCTTTCAACTGAAAGAGGATGTCTATAAATGGTGAGAGTTCGAATAGTTGAAAGAAGTCTAGGAGTGGAGCTCAAAGCTCCAGTTCAGAGCTCCATTCAGCCATTTCTTTCTTCAGAGTAGATTTTTAGTTAATTTGTTATAGTCAGTATTTTAATTTCAATCTTTTATTTTACTGTTATGTAAGTTATTTTCTATATTTGTGACATATTGGCTAACCTAAGATTTCAGCCGCCCCCTTTTGGCCGTCTTGGTTTCCGCAGCCCCCCCTCCCCCCTTGTTCTCTCCCCTTGCTCTCTGCCTATAAATAAGGGATGCCTAGATTCATTCTAGGCACAAATACAACTCAGAGAGGAAGAACAGAGAGAGAAAATAGAAGAAAGAGCAGTCTAGATAAGTTATAAATGTCGTGTTATATTGTTCTTTTGTATTAGCAATAAAATTTTGGGTGGTCCAAAAGATCAACCCTAAATATTCCAGAAGAATAAAACATGATAAATATTTGATAATTCTTGAAAAACTATTCACTATATATACTTTGTGTTCATTTATTTTTCTGGCTTATATTCTTTACATATATAAAATGTTATCAGCACGAGACTCTAAGTACTTTGTGATTTTCCTTACATCATGATACTACTTTTTTTGTGTAATTTATCTTCATTTTGAATTCTTTACTGTGCACTCAATTCGCGTGAATAGTATGAACAGTAATTCACTATTGAGATGAATAGTGTTTATTTTAAAATTTTGTTTCTTTATTTCTCTCAAATCTTGCATTGTTTGCCTATGATAGTTAGAGATCTGGAATCTATATTTCAATACATTTCCATAGACATATGACTTGACTATTTTTTTATGTATGGATTTAAAGTTAGAATAGAGACAAAAATAATAATATTATATATATCGATACATGTTACTATTCATGAATAGTGATGAATAGTATTTAAATAGTAAAATATAATATAAAATGCAATGAATAGTGCGTTGATTTTCGTTTAATTCTTTATACATCATATTATCACCTTTCTTCCATTTCCTCTCTCTGTCTTCCTCTCTGAGTTGTATTTGTGCCTAGAATGAATCTATCGGAAAGAATAAGGGGGGAGGGGGGCTGCGGAAACTAAGGCAGCCAAAAGGGAGCGGCTGAAACCTTAGGTTAGCCAATATGTCACACTTCCCCTTGATGACCTCTTGGATATGTTAAAACTGCCTCATTAAAACCTTGTTAGAAAAAACCCAGTGGAAAAAAACCGTAACGAAGGAAAAAGAGTACAATACTTAACTCCCCCTGAAGAATAAGAACATTATTGGCATCATGAAAGATTTGTGAGACGGCGCATACCAATACCATGCACAAGCTTTTCAAATGTTGTAGTTGATAGTGCCTTAGTAAATAAGTCCGCCAAATTATCACTAGACCGTATTTACTAAAAATCAATATCACCACTTTTCTGCAGCTCATGTGTATGGAAGAATTTTGGAGAAATATGCTTCGTTCTGTCACCTTTAATGTAACCTCCCTTAATCTATACAATACAAGCTGCATTATCCTCGTATAATATCGTCGATGTATCTTTGATTGTAAATAATTCGCAACTTTCTTGAATATGTTGAATCATGGATCTTAGCCAGATGCACTCTCGGCTTGCTTCATGAATTGCAATTATCTCGGAATGATTTGAAGAAATTGCAGTTAATGCCTGCTTCACCGATCGCCAGGATATAGCAGTGTTACTATAAGTTCTTCACTTATATAACAATATTAAATATTTTTTATTTATAAAGTTATTTTTTTATCAAGTCAAGTTTTTTCAATATTATAAGTAGTTAGTTATATTCTTGGAGCCAATTGGGAAGATCGCTTGACTGAATTTGGATGATTAATTAAGGTTTGTCTTTTCATTCCAGATTTATTTGAAAACTTAGTTTTTTGCAGACGTTCGGTATACTACATGTTTGGGCACGTACACGTATATTTTACACACGTAAGGGTTTCGTGTTTTGTAAGCAAGTTTAAATTAGGAGTAGTGTAAAAATAAAATAGATGCTAGTTTACTGTATACTTTTTGGAGAGTTATAAACCAGCATCTACTTTACTTTTGCACTAATCTTACATTAATTACACTACTCCTAATTTAAACTTGCTTATAAAACGCGAAATCATTACGTGCATAAAATATACGTGTACGTGCCCAAGCATGCAATATACCGAACATGTACAAAAACTAAGTTTTCAAATAAATCTGAAAGAAAAGACAAACCTTAATTAATCATTCCAATTCAGTCAAGTGATCTTTCCAATTAGCTGCAAGAATAAAACTAACTACTCACAATATTGAAAAGACTTGACCAGATAAAAAAATGACTTCATAAATAAAAAGTGTTTAATATAGAAAAATAACTTACATAACAGTAAAATAAAAGACTGAAATTAAAATACTGACTGTAACAAATTAACTAAAAATCTACTACTAAGAAAGAAATGGTTGAATGGAGCTCTGAGCTCCCCTCCTGGACTTCCTTCAACACTTTGAACTCTCGCAATTTATAGGCTTCCTCTTCGGCAGAAAAGGAAGCTTGACTTTTTTTTATTTTTTTATTTCTTCTAGCTGACAATTGACCGTCCATCATTTCATTCTTTCGGCCGAAGAAATCAATAATTTTGCTTTCTTTATTCAATCCACATTTGGTTTTTTTAATTCAATCCACATTTACTCCATTCAATTCAATGTTTTCCCATTTCAATCCTTTTGTCAACTCTTCCGTGTCGGCCATTTCTTTTGTTTTTTATTCAATTCTTTTGATTCATTGCAACGCTTTCAGCCGTTGCTCCACTTGCACACCTACACAAGCACACATATATATATAATATGTAATACTCACAAATCTATATAGTATAATATTACACACACATATATTATATAATATAATATAGTAAATTAAAATCCGAATAAATGTCTGTGTGTCCGTTGGCTTCACTTTGCTCAATTTTAGTTTTAAATATGCACAGAACACAAAAACGTAAAAGAAAACTAATTTTATATTAAAATAATAAATAAATAAATAATTACTAACAATAACTTACAATTAGGGACTCTAATTGTACTTTTTAGAATGCTATCACACCCTTCAACTAAGTTGTTGCTAGTCCCTAACAAAATAATAAACACGCTTAAAAAGATAGGCGTCACTTTCGTAGGGATCATGAGTGCATTTAGCATATGCACCAAACCTTTAAACTTCTAAGTTACCCCTAGTGGACGAGTGGTGTCTCATCAAGGTTTTCAGTGATAGTACCCACAAACATCAAAATGTGTCCTGCTAGTAAGGATAATGAGAAAAAGTATTACATGTATCAAAACACAAGCATATTCTGTATACCCTACTTGTTAATGCACAAGCAAGATAATATCTTAAAACAACATATGAGAGGATTTTGTATGTGTGTGATCATTACATGATAAGAAAAGTATTTCAGCTTGAAAACACAGATACATCCTACATTATTGTTATCAAATAAAATAAATGATACCTATATAATTAATAAAATAAACTAAATTGCAGTAATCGATGGTTGTTATCGAATATTCTTTATACCCATATAAGACCTATTTTTATTATTTTTCAAATTTTAGTTTAAGGGCATTTTGGGAGGAAACAAAGACCAAAAAGGAAAAATTGTAGAATGTCACTTTTTTTTGTTAAGTTATACACAAGGGGAAGGGGGGAAAGTCAAATTGAATTTCACTTGAAGTACATGTAATAAATGATACTTATCTCAAAGAAAATAATGCAACTTACAATTAATAAAATAAACTAAATTGCAGTAAAAACTTAAGCTTTAAATCTACATAAGTCATTAAATACTCATCAAAACAAGGCAAGGAGATTAGGCTATCATTTAAAGAGAAACTTAAAAAAGGTGGAGCATAGGGGCTGAAAGGGATATGCATGCCATATAATGGGCCCTGCAACACAATTAGGTGAGTGATTATCATCTTTATCAAGTTGTAGCAAACCCAATAAAGGAAGAAGAAGCAAGTGCACAGAAACAGAAACAGATGCTTAAAATGAGCTAAATTGCAGTAAAAACTTAGGCTTCAAATCTATCAAAGTCATTAAATACTCATCTGAAGGCAGCAAGGAGATTAGGCTATCATTTAAAGAGCAACTTAAAAAAGGTGGAGTATAGGGGCTGTGAGAGGGATGTGCATGCATTATGGTGGGCCCCGCAACACAATTAGGCAAGTGATTATTATCTTTATCAAAATTTAACAAACACAATAAAGGAAGAAGAAGAATAATTACAAGAACAAGAAGAACATCCAAGCGCACAGAAACAGACGCTTAAGATGCTAAAAAGGTCATATGGGAAATTAAAGTTCCCAACCAGCCCCCTATAAAAATGTGCTAGGTCTTAAGACTTTTGGTCCCTCACAGTCCAAGAGAAATGCCTCCTACATTATTGTTATACCTAGCGGTAGTGATTCTCACCACTCCGTCTCTTGCTCACTATAATGACAATCCATTGCTGGATGATCAAAAGCCACCAACTTATGTCAACTATCCTGCTTCTTTGAAAGATTTGCAACCAGGAAACAACCCATTCTTTGAAGCTGATGATAAGTTCCATGGGGAAAAGATGTTGTCAACTTCACCTCAGGCAACGGAAGAACCAGAAGGTAGGCGAATATATCCACCAAAACCACCACCAGTGCCACGGCCACGGTCACCTTCCCCACGACAACGGCCACCACCCTCACTTAGGCCGCGACAGCCACCAAGAAGATTAAGGCCATCGATGGCTCGTTCACCCCCTCCAATAGCAAATGCCTAAGTCTAGAAGTCTCTAGAATTGTCCATCCCAAACCAGTTTGTTAAAATAAATTAGTTGCTGGAAATAAGAGCTATTGTTGAATGCTTGTATCTAATGCTTATGTATGGATTAATGTTCTATGCCATGTCCGACGAATTTCTCTCTTTGAGATATCTGGTATAGCAAATAAGCTTAAATTTTAACATTTTCCGCCGCATTTCTATCTTTTGATCTTGATGGAAATAAAACAAATAAAAAAACGCATGACTAAAGAAGTCCAAACCCACACACTAACTTGAAGAAGACCCAATTCTTAGATTGCACTTCTACCTTAGGAAGGGTTGGCTGCTTTATTGTTTAACAAATTATCATATGAATTCCAAATAGTTATGCATCACTTCAAGAGAACCTAAAATGAATGAAACCCTAAACCTAACATAGCTGACTTGTATGTCAACAATGTTATCACTACGTAGGACACCTCGTAGATATGCCGAACTGCCTCCATATATATTGCATACCTCATCTGCTCAGTCCAATCACAGTGAGTTCATTGTATGCTTTAATTTGGGTTTGCACAATTTCACTCCAATTTTGATAGAATGAAGTTCTCATCTTTCTCAAATAAATAAATAAATGAAATCGACAATGTCCTGGGAGAAGAAGTCCCAGCCTGGAGGGAAAAAAAATAAAAGAAAAAAGTTTTCACTTGAAGTTTATATACAATCCACATACTCAAATAAAAAAACATAAAGAAATAAAAGAATTAATAAAATTAAAAGTATAAAAGCCCAAAAAAAATTAATTAGGATCTGATAACATGGGTTCGGGGAGAAATATATATATATATATGTAGGTATATTTTTTTTAATAAGTAAAAAAGCATCTATTAATCACAAAAAGACGCCAAAAGGATAGTCACCTTTGTACTCGGGGTATACACAAAACAATAACCCTTCAACAAAGTGAAGATCTCCTATAATCTAAAAAGACAAAAGAAGATTCACAAAAGTGTCCAAACATCCAAAATTGAAAAGTGTGCAACAAAATTGAGTTTAGCCTATTCACTGGTATACAACATCCTCCAGTTCTATTCCGTCCAGATACACCACATTAAACACATTGGAACTATCATCCAAACCTTCTTCCAATTACATGCTCCCATCCTCTAGGCCAATATTCAAAGACAGAGATGACTGAAGCCGGCGGAACCCACAGAACTTCAAAGAGTGAAATATTTACAACTGGAATTCATGAAATCAAGGGTTAAGGTTGAAGACTTTTGAGTTTAGGATGTTAATTTTAAATCCTAAAAAATTTGCTGAAAGCTACAATGAGCCCTCCTTACTATGAGCTTTCAAAAGGCTTCCTAATTCAGGTAGATCTGATAGTGTCAATTCGTGTCAAACCTACTTACCAAAAAAAATACATGTCAAACCCCAGGATAAAAGATAATATCAGTAATCTACTCCAAAACATAGTACCAAACATATTGCTTCTTGTATTGTTTGTAACCATTGAAGTCTCATCCACTTAATTCAATGAAAGGAATTGATGTTGTCATGTTTGGTGTGCAAGACCATAAAAAGTTAAAAAATATATTACATGAATGCTGCAAAACTACTTTAAAGAAAACAAGTTTGTAGAAAAATAATAAGGGCATTCTCTTGATTAACTTGTTCTTAAAAGCCTAAGATTTGACTTACGTGGTTTTCAGGGGATCTACAATTTCTAGGACATCGTAAAATATAACTGGAGTTAGCAATAAATTCTGGATGTTCAGTAATTGTTTTAAGGGCATTAAACACAACTCAACAAAGTTGTATCCCAACTAATTAGGGTTAACTGCATGAATCCTGACCCCATTCAACTCAATCAAGGGCAATCTAATGTCTTTCCTTATTGTCTTGCCCACAGTAACTTTGGTCTCCCTTGTCCCCTACCATAACCCTCAATGTGGAAAAGTCACTACTTCCTTATTGATCTTTGTGGTAAATAGCCAGACCATCCTAGTCAGTTTTTCATCATTTTATCTCCTATAACTGCTACTTCTACCCATGGTTGAGAAAACATGAATTTTAATCTAATTTGGTAAATTTTTCTGAGTTTCTGAATTGACGCCTAATTTGGAAAACCTGAGTAGTTATTTTTATTATTTTTTACTATTTTTTAGATATTCAGTCAATTTTCCAAATGATTAAAGAATATTAGAAATCCATTTTTTTTCCTCAAATTGCGGATATGAAATTTTCAAATTTCATCGATTATACCAACGTTTTGGCTAAATTTGGATGTACCATTTTACAAATTCTTTCATTCATAGTTCTATCCTGCCTAGATTTGCCCCAAAGCCATCTCAACATTCGCATCAGGCCCATATACATTTTAAAAACCTAATTTTTAATGGCCTAGCATTTTGGACCATGAAGCATGGCTGGTTTTATAGCTGCGTTGTAAAATTTTCCTTTCTTTCATGAGTATGCAGAATCCCACAAAACATCAAATGTATTCCTCCAATTTACCCATCCTAACTTTAATCATATCAACAACATCATATCATCCCCAATATTTCCCTCCTTATGCATAATTGAGCTTTGGTATCAAAATTCTTCAGATTTTTGGAATTTCGTAGCCTTTGATCTTAACTACCCCTCAGTTGTAGAGTTGCTTTCCATAAGTTCAATTTCATCCTACTTATCTTCGAACCTCTTTATTTTAGAGCCTCTCATAAAACCTTTAGTCTTGCATGAACCTTTGTTCTTATTTTATGACCTCAAATAATATCATCAGTAAATAGAATGCTCGACGTCCATGGTACCTCATCCTGAATGTTGTTAATCAATTCATCCATAACTAACACAAAAAAAAATAAGGGCTTAATGTTGAAACCAATAATTGGAAGGTTACTAGTTTCTCCTAGGGCTGTTCTGACTATAGGTGTAGCTCTATCATACAGGTCCTCAATTTCAATATATCTATTCATGACTCCTTTCTTTGTCTTTCCTTTATACCTTTCTATTAGTTTCCTCATTATACAAATTACTAACACTGTTGATCTCCTAAGCAAAAAACCAAATTGATTCCTAGACACCTTTATGTTAAGTCTTAATCTGTACTCAACCACTCTTCCCAAAGTTTCAAAGTATGACTCATAAACTTAATGCCCTTATAATTTGAACAATTTTGAATATCTCCCTTCTAATATATATATAGAGAAGCAAAACATTTTTTTTTGCAATCATTCAGCATTTTCTTATTTACTATAACCTTATTAAATCGTTTTGTTAACCAAGACACACTTACATCTCCCAGACATTCCTAAGCTTCAATAAATATAACTTTTGATCCTAAAGCTCTCTCCAATTTCATATTTCTCAATGCATTTTTTATCCCCATACCATAATTCCATGAAAAAATTCTCTCTAACTGCTTTGGTATTAGCACTATTTTCCAGAAGTAAGCCCCTCAAGATTTTCATTCAACAACTATAGTGACAACTTATTATATCTTTCAAAACTTTCCTCACTTCTATTCGTTTGCCAAGTAACAACCCTTTTGTTTTTTGCTACAATTGAAACATCATCATTCCTCCACCAAGTATGCCAAGTTTCACAACAAATCGTTTAGGTTTTTACTACATTTTAAACATCCCCATTTCACCACCAAGTTCCCTTAGATCATGGACCTTTCCCTTTTCACTCAGGACGTCCGCTGCTATTTTTTTTAACCACATTCACCCATCTTATTCCACATTAAATTAACTTCATATTCCAAGTTCCATGTTACTTTCTTTGAAATTTTACCCTCAGACAATTATTCCCACTTCCCGTTCAATTCCACCACCTAATTCTTCACTTCGTAATGTGTTTCTTTTCCATAATTGTCTATTAATATAAGCATCTAAAACTGTTAACCAATTTTGTAGGGTTAATCTCTCACCAAGTTAAGCTAATAATCTTTGTATATTAATCTATGCACTCTTTTAGTTAAGAGGAGGACTCGGGAGTATCATGTGTGGGTGTGGATATGTGTCTAGGTCTCGGAACTCCCTAAACCCCAAATCTTACGATTTAAGGATATGTCTCCAAAGTTTAGGTATGGGTACATGGACAAGTCCTAAACATTTAAATGTATAACATATTATATATAATATTCTGGAATAAAATATTATTTTTAGAAATGTAATTGAAATTAAACGAGATTTAGCGGGAAAAAATGAAATTTATCTCCCATCCATGTGGGGCTAGAAATGCGAGTTGCTGCTTCTTCAAACATCATAAAAAATTAGAGGATGCAAGTGTCTAATTTGGGTAAATAGACACAAATATATGAGGTTTAATAAAAGAGTTCATGTAACACAAGTTAAGAGTTATTATATTTGCATCATATTTGATCCACTTTTAAAGGTTAATAGTGTTACCTTCCTTTTTAAAAGATGTGTTGCTATTATAAGATTGTAAGCCATTTCGAAATCTAGAACAGCCACTCTAGTGTTATTCCCACCCCCACATACCTGTCCCCCATGCACCACCTCACATCTTCCATGATCTTTTCCTAAATGACCATTGAAGTCCCCTTTAATAATTACTTTTTTTTCTTGAACTATTCGTTGAATTAATTCATCCATATGTTCCCAAAATTGTGCTTTAAAGTGTACGTCTAATATTGAGAAACATGAACATTAATTATGTTAATTAAATTTTCCCCTTGTACAAGATTTAGTAATATTATCCCACCCTTTTTGCGGTAGTAGCTGTAATAAATTCTTTTGAATCTTTATCCAACTCAATTTATGTGTCTATCTTTACTAGCATAATAAAACTTGTAATCCATGTTTTCTATATCCTTTGTTTTTTCCCTCATCTACTTATTTTCTTGTAAATAAATCGTGTTCACTCTCGTAATCATGGTGTCAACAAACTCCATCCCTTTCCTACAAATATTGCTATATTCCAATTTGCTAAGCTAATTCTACTATCATGGACTAACTTCTTTACCCATAACTGTCCCTAATATGGGAAACGTTGCCCGTTTGTCCACACAACTGACCACAGCTATGGTGGCCCTTGCCCAATTTCTGTTGCACCTGAAGATTTATGCCACAAGCTGCTTCAAAGGGATCACCCTAGTCTTTACTTGAATATTCCCAGCATCTCCATTCGTATAGGGTATAACAAGTTTTCCACTACGTAAAGATAAAAACAAGATCATTTAAGCTCTGTCTAATCCATCATAATATGATTATAATAGAATTACATGTAACAATTACATTTTTCTTTAAAAATTATATTTTGAGTTATTATGAAAAAGTGGTCTTGCAAGGCTACCACCTACAGAAAGTGGTCTTGCAAGGATAAGGTTGTGGTAGAAGAGCATAGATTAAGTGGGATAAGGCAAAGAAGCAATGGGATCCAAATCCCTACATGCACTTAGAGAGCATACCAGGTCCTTTAAGTAAAGAAGCTTATGCATCTTCTGTTAGTGTTCTTTTGATAAATTACGTGTTAAAAATAGGATGTATGAGGTGTTAATTTAAAACAAAAAGTAGCAATTTTGTCCAATGGATATTAAAAGATAGATGAGTACAAGAAACTGTAATTGTAGGGGATATGATCCCAACAAGGAGTGAGATAGAGACAACATTAACGTGAAAGATGTAGCATATTAATTCATCTTTCTTGAATTTCAGAAGAATTACAGCTAGACCCCCGTAGTGGTCTTGAAAGGAAAAGGTTGTGGTAGAAGACAAGTGGTAGGTGTTACAAATAGGATGTATGAGGTGTTAATTTAAAACGGTAGGCATAAGATAGCCGAGTACAAGAAACTTTAATTGTAGGGGATATGATCCCAACAAGGAGTGAGATAGAGACAACATTAACGTGAAAGATGTAGCATATTAATTCATCTTTCTTGAACTTCAGAAGAATTACAGCTAGACCCCCGTAGTGGTCTTGAAAGGAAAAGGTTGTGGTAGAAGACAAGTGGTAGGTGTTACAAATAGGATGTATGAGGTGTTAATTTAAAACAGTAGGCAGAAGCTAGCCAAGTACAAGAAACTTTAATTGTAAGGGATATGTCACAATAGGGAGCAAGATAGAGACAACATTAACATGAAAGATGTAGCAAATTAATTCTGCTTTCTTGAATTTCAGTAGAATTACAGCTAAACCACCATTACAAACCAACCCACCCACCCCCCACCCCCCAAAACCCCCAAAAACCCAAACCCTTCCCTTCCCTTTTCTCTTCTCTTGATAGATAACCAATCCATTTTAACAATAGCTGGACTCTCTAGGTCTACCTTTCAGAGTAAGAATATCTCTTAAAATTAGAAGTTATGAAGCAATATTCTCCCATTTCTTCCTTTTCATTTCCTTCAAGACATATTCAACAAATATTTGAACCCAAATTTTCAATAAATTTCCTGGCCATTACGTAATTTAGAAGTTTCTGAATCACTTTTACTAGAATTTGAAAGCACCAACTACAAGATTCCTTTCGTGCCTAGCGAGAAAGAAAGCACCTTTTCTTTTTGGTTAATATTATCACCAGCCTTAAATGCCTTAGATGCGAACATAAAATTTTTAATTGCCAGATAAGATCATTTGGTAAGAGGGTGAGGCCATGTAGCTTAAGAGATAAGAGAGAGTGTAACACTTGATCACGTCTAGATCGGTCCTATAAAAGGGCACTAAGGGACTCCCACCAGTTACATGTCATTGACAGTTTTGCAAGAGTTCAAAGCAGCAAAGATGCGTGCCGAGAACCTGAAAGTGTTGCTGCTTGGAGTGATGGTTTTCATTACTCCCGCCCTTGCAGAGTTCCACAGCGCATACCCAACCCAGTTCAACCCACTGCAGAACCCAATTGACAAACCTCATCAAGAAGAGAAGTCAGAGATCATACCTAATAGGTGGGTAAGGCCGCCGTTAAGGAGAGCTCCACCACCACCTCGGCGTCACTTGGTTGAGGATGCTGAAACTTCGGGCTTACAGCACCTGAAGCCACCCAAACAACCTGCTGAACCACCCATTTATGGTTAGCTTCTGGATTGAAATGAATGTATGAAACAGACTAGTTGCTGGAAATAAGAGTTATAACTCAGAGATTGTATCCTCGTTTCATGAATTGAAAAAATGTCTCATCTATAACTAAGATTTCCTTCCAGAGGACCACCGCTTCCCCTCCCCCCCCCCCCCCCCCCCCCCCCCCCCCCCCCTCTATTGTTTGATTAACCAACCCCTAATATTAAGATGTTCTGCAATGGTGTTGGATTATATATAATTGCTTCAGGAAAAACTCACTGAGCACTCCTGAAGCTAGGCCTTATGCATAGACCTTATCACCCAAACTGGCTATCACCGTCAAATGGCATCGCTTAAGAAATGCATTCTATATCACCAAATGCAGTAATGGTTCCTCTATAGGGTGAGTTTTGCTTCTAGATGTAAATTAAAATGCAACAGCATCATTTCAATGCTCCAAGTTAGCCAAAATAAATTAAAAAAATAAAAATAGAACCTGAAAAGCACCCAATGCCAACATAGGTTTGGCTTCACATACAAAAATAAAGAGGAAGTACATGCAGATTGCCACAAATCTATTTTGTTGGTCTCTACAAAGTATTTGCATGTACATACCACTAGGATGTCTCTAGTAAACCGTTGTTTTATTCAAGTAATGGCGCTAAGATGTCTACTATACAATTTACTATTGTTCATTGAAGTGGGATTTTTCCCTATTCTTTCTTTCTGATCACTGCTTGACACTCCCCAACACCTGCAGAAAACAGTCTCAAGAACATAAGCCATAACTAAATCTATGCTATAAATGCCTACTAACTTGAAATTTTACAATGATAATATAAGTTCTAGGAGAATCAGATATCACATTTCACTTAACAAACTTATGCATTGAATTCAAAATTCGAGCAACATGATTACAACCTAACAAAAAAGAAATACCCTTCTTTCTTGCGTCCTTTTTTTTTTTCATTTTTCATTTTTTTGTTTGCTTTTTATTTTTATTTTTTTTTTTGTGGTGGGGGGCTGCTCTGCAGAGAAAAAGATAACAGCCTTTACTTGCAAAGTTTTTTAGCCCAGTACATAGTACATTACCATTCTCCATTTCTATTACCTTTGTGCACTGTACGTGAGACCACATGTTTGCCTATATTAGCCAAAAGATAGTATCCTTGAAATGCAATCATGTTACAGAGCCATGCAATTAAAAGCTTTGGCTCCCAGAATTGGTTGCTCCTCCTCCCCTAGAAAGGTTGGAAGGACCATTCTCATCTTCTTTTCAATTACAGGTTGATATCTTGTGTGTAAGACGAAGAAACTTAATGTAGGTATAAGTGTTCAACTCTCTTCCGTACAAGGACACCTAGGAGACTCACCACTCCTCCATACCGCTCCTCCTCCTCACGCTTGGCTCCACATGGCAGTCTATTGAGGCGGCGTGTGCACCAAGTCAGCTCATTCACCGAGATAGCGCGAAGAGTGCTTCCTCCGAGCTAAGACATCGAGAGGCTCTCGCCTATAGGTGAGCTCAAGACACCTCCTCCGCGGCGTTCGCCCATGGCCTCGTGCTCGGCACCTCCTGGCATGGCCATGAAACTTCTCCGCCGACCGCATCTCCATACTTAGCATAATTCTCCATATAAGCGTATCTCCATAACCTAGGTTGAAATCAGGATCTAGGGATCCCCACGCGGGACCACAAGGAGAACAAGTGGATTGGAGGTTAGAGTTGAGGGTTCACTGAGGGGCCTCGCCTCTACGGTTAGTCTTAGAGAGAGAGGGATCTTTAAGCAAACGACAAAGCGCATTTAATGCCTGTCGTCTGAATCACTACCATCCACAGGGGCATAGAGTTGACATTCAGAATGTCAATCTTCGCGAAAACCTCAAACTGAGGAGTCAATCAACAAAGGGCCTTCGTCACAGGTCTGAGGAGCCAATCACTAAAGACCTCAACAGTTGAAGAACCAATCATAAAAAACTTCTCTCACCATTTTAAAGGGAGAACTCACTTCTCCATCAACAAGACATTCATCACACATTGAATGCCACCACCAACTCTTGAGAATCTCTCCAAGTCTCTCTAACTCGCTGGGACACTGCACTCTCTCTCTCCCTACGACCGCCTCAACTCTCTCTCCTCTACTTCCGGTGGTCCTTCGCCTAGACAGTGCCTACCGTTAACTTCCCAAAGAGTCATCTTCTACAGATTTGACCACTCAGCCCTCACACGACTCTTCACACACTTAACATGATGTGTCTTGAGCAAGTTTAGCACATATCTCTACTCTTTAGTTAACTTTAGCAGTAAAATACTCCTTTCATAAATTATGAGATTATAAAGCATCCCATGAAGAAAAGAAAGATAAAAAAGGAGATATTACAAAGTATCAAATTCACATAAATGAAGGATGAAGTCCAAAATATTCAAATCTTACTTCTAAACCAGGCCTCCTTGCCCCATTATGCAATTATCTAAACCTATGGACCCCAAAAAGACTCCATCGCAGTCCTAAGTCAACCAAAAATACTATAAAACTACCTTGATATTTTTCAGTAACCCAACCATTAATGAATAAAAAATTAGAAAGATTTGGACACCTGCAATGCCAACAGATGCACAAACACATTATATGTGGAGCACAGATTTTTCTATGTTGATACCAAAACACCTAAAGATATCTCCTACATACATGTCAGTGCTGTTTGTTAGTGCAGTGGCTTCCACTCTATCTCTTGCTGATTATCATAATCAATCATAGATTGTTCACAAGCACTTCAGGTGGAAAAACCAACCAGGCACATGCCATTAGATCCAGCTTACAAACCTTTTATAGTAGAAAGGCTAAACAGAAGCCACCAGCGGCTGAAAACCCAGCCCCAAAGCAAAAGCCAATCCATGTGTACAAACCTCCAAAAGCAGAGAAGCGCAATCAAAACACCAGCCACCAACTCTACATCAAAAAGTAGTGAGACCACCATCAAACCGTGAGGAATTGATGAGGAATATACGAAAATCATTTGCCTTGTGGCTATGGACTCAATGAACCGAGATAGGGGTGAATAGGTCCTCCACCAATTTAACCAAGATCAATCTGATGTGTTAAATACAAACCATTCAAGCACATGCCATAAACTAAAAATAACAAACGCAAGAGGCACAGAGAATTTTTTACATGGAAAACCCTTCCAAAAAAATCATGGGACCTAGTAATATCAACTCACCACGATTTATTCTTCAGTGCTTGATCAGTACCGAGCTCCACAGTACTGCTGGAATCCACCAACACTAGCGTATGTCCATTATGTTGAGCATGCAATGGACTTAATGGAGACTTTATTGTGTACCGGTTGTACTGAATTTGCATGTCTGCTTGGAGTAAGGGTGAGTCTCCTTAGCTATAACATGCATGATTTTGGTATATCCGTGGATGCTTAATTCATGGCAAACTTAAATTGGTCTTCATTTAGCAATGCAGTGTTTGTACTTTTTCTTCGTAGATTATGAAGAACACTTAATTCATGAAAAAGATAAAGCTTTTTCTTCTATTGAACATTAGGAAATTCCGTTTGTTTTTTGTTTATACGGTAGAAGATTCACCCTGCAGGTAAATTATTATAATATCATCTATTTTGTTTTTAAGTTATTTTTTTTCCATCTCAAGGAAGGATCAAACACAATAAAGATAGTTTTAAGCCTAGGTCACAGTGTGTTGAGAGAAATAGAATTGCAAATGAGAACGGATTACTTCTTTCTTTGGTTATCAATCATTTCACATAACTCTCTAACAGAAATTTTCTACTGCAAAAACCCAGTTGTTTGGTTAATCTCTCTTTTCCTTGATACATCTTATTTAGGACTTAGGAAAGAATCTCTTGCAGAAATGGAGCCACTTTGAGAACATTTCATCACCTATCTAAAATGAGAAAGCCATAAGCAAAGCCAAAATGGGAAAAAAAAAAAAAAAAAAAAAAAAGAAGAAAAGAAATCTATTCTTCGAGATTGGTCGCCAACTTCCAAAACTCTCTTCTCTTGAAGTGCATACAAAAACAAGAAATAGGTAAAAGGAGGACACATGGGAAAGATATAATATAATTGAATGAAGTGCATCTAAGGCCAAAGCAACTGTATAAGAAAATTCAGATATCATAATTTGAAGATCTACCCAAAAAAAAAAATATTCATTCAAATACAGCAATAACTATTCCAAATTTTTTGAAGCTGACAAAGATATCTAAAGTCGATATAAAGAAAGTAAATGAAAAAGGAAGATAAAAATATAGTAACTCTGGATTAAATGACAAGAGATACTGAGTCTTCCCAGCATTTAAAACATGCCATACATTCTGTTGCGCCTGAAAGGTGTGGACCTCCATTGCGTCATTACGCTAAAGATGTCCACTGTAGAGAAAATCTATCCTAAGTGCATAACAAAAAATTCGATAGCAACGAGCTTATGTTGAATGGTCAAATCAGCGCAGGCATCAAAATGGAGAAGTAACTCAAACATTAAAAAAAAAAAAAAAAACAGAAGCACAAGTCGAAAGTCCAGTTCAACAGAAAACTAATTATTTTTCAATTGCAAAAGCTATGGCTGTCGAGCATGAGAAGATGGGTTTTAAGACTCAAGCCAGTTAACTTATAAGGAAGATTACAACTGTATGTAATCTTAACCTCCAAAAACGCTCAGTTAAAGATGTCCAACATTATGTGGTGTTCTGTTTCTATCATAGAACTATGAACTACATTGTTGACAAGCAGCATAAAATATTGTAAACAGGGTTGTAACTCTCCAAGACTGACAACTATGTGGGTCTGGTGGCATTCGAACCATGAAAGAAATAAAAATAACAAGAGTGATGAGGAAATCCAGGAAAGCAATGAGAAAAAAATGCCCAATTATATCAACAGAAAAGTCTCCAAAGATAAAAGTTAAAAATAAGACCAAAACATAGAAGATTTATCTAACAAGAACTTAATTTGATTACCTTATCCAAGCATAAAAATAAATACAAAGAAGAACTAAATACCCGAAACCAATTGAATTTAAAACGTTAGAAACTGCAAGAAAATATTTGATTCCATAAAACAATATGCAACTAAGCATTCCTTAATTCCTCTGTTCCCATTGGTTAAGGGCTTACTTAAGAAGCGAAATATTCCACTACTTAGTGACACAGAAGAAAGGAGTAAAAGAACTAGAACAGTAACCATGAATTACAGTTTAAAGCATATAGAATTTGGAAATGAAATCGAATGTAATACAAAAAAATATAGAATTTGGAAATTAAATCTAATGTAACAGTTGATGAATCATGTCAATCATATATAATTACTATCAATACACTTTGCTGCAAATGGCTGATACCGTTGATTGCATAGAACTTGGCTGAATCGTATATAATTACTGTCAATACACTTTGCTGCAAATGGCTGATACCGTTGATTGTATAGAACTTGGCTGAATCGGACCGTTGTACAAGCCCTAGTTGCCTCCTCCGGTGGATCTGCAACTCATATAATCCCTAGCTACATCAAGGCCCTTTCAGTTGCTTGGGGGAAAACCCTCTTCAGGCAGAGAAAAAAATGGAACAGGGGAAGCTGTGAGCAGAAATGGCGGACCCAGGAACAGGAGGCGGGGCAAGGCCCCAAAAGTTTAGAAAATTCTTCATAGACCCTACATATTTTTGAAATTTTATGATAAAAATAATGGCAAATTATATTTACTTACCTTAAGGTTTGAGACTATTACAATCTACCCTTAAAATTTTAAAAATTACATTCTCCTCCCTTGAGGTTTGAGGTGAGTTGTATTTTTTTCTAAATATTAAATCTTTTAACAGAATATATATGATGTCAACAAAAAAATAGGTTTATTACTTAAATTACCCTTAATGTGCATGAAATAACATAAATAGGATTTTTCTTTTGCTTCTAAAATTAATTTGTATGTTAATTTTTAAAATTTTTGTTTTTTTTTTCAAATGTTAAATCTTTTTCCCCCACGTGTATTAATTTTTTTTTATAGTATGTAAGATCTATTTGTCATGTCATAAGTAAAAAAAAAATTTATTTGTCATTTCATGCACATTAGGAACAATTTAAGTAATAAACTTATTTTTTTTACTGACATCACATATATTCTATTAAAAAATTTAATATCTGAATAAAAATACAACTCATCTCAAACCTTAAGGGAGAGGAATGTAATTTTTAGAATCTCAGAGTGTGAATTATAATAATCTCAAACCTCAAGAAAGGTAGATGTAATTTGCCCTAAAAATAATATGTTAACCCCCGAACCCCAAGTAATTTTATCTTGCCCTCTCCAAATCTAAGAAAACTTACATTGCCCCTCCTTCAAAATTTTCTCATAATTTTTTACTCTTTCCAACATTTTTATTGGTTATCTAACATTTTTAATAATTTTCCTAGCCAAAAAAATAAAAAAGAAGCTCTTTATAATTTGGATATATTCGGACTTTAGATTAATTTTTTTCTTTACTCTCTACATATTTTTATGCTATTATTTATTTAAGTAACTACTACTATTGTGTATGTAGGTTATTTTGGTCTGTGTTAGAATAATGCATGTGAAAGAAAAATGAAATATGCAATGGATCAAAGTACTAGCTAACTGGAAAAAATCACCTAGGTTATGACAATAACAATAATCTATTCAAGTAATTTTTGAAGTAAATATTAAATATTTGTGTAATCCATTAAACTAATACCTAATCAACAATTTGTTTCACTGAAATTTCGATATATTCTATCAGTATTTAGTTGAATTAACTTTTTAAACACTATAAACTATTTATGATTTCAAGTAATTTGAACTATTCAGAAATTAGCATTTAAAGTAGCATTTGATATTTAAAACATTTAGAACTATAGCAATTATGAATGCAGCATATAATTCTATAACTTTTTTACATTTGTTATTGAAAATTGAAGTTACAAAAATTAAAAAATTCTTACATTTAAGTCTATATTTTTTAAGCAATCGTGAAAATGTTTAATAAATCCCTTTTTTGTAAACAATGCTAACTATTGTATTAATAAAAAGCTTTTTATGTTATAATAGTATAACACAATTATATACAAAATAAATAGGAACTATAGTTGGTACTGAATATTTTTAATGTAAATATATTATTTTCTAATAATATATGATATTTATCTAATGGGTAAGATGACTCCAGGGTCAAAAAAAAATTAGTGAAAAAAGTAGCATATTTGTTATATCTGTTATAATTTTACCTTTTTTTTTTTTTTTTGTATTTGACGGGTCTCTAATTGTGAAGCTTAATTATGAGTGACAATAGTTAATACTAATATGTCGTGACAAATTCATCCCTATCTTGACCCTGTTTGTGAAATTCATGAGTCCAATACCTTATTTTGAATTGAAGCTCTATTATTATTATTATTTTAGTAGATTTGAATTGAAGTTCTATGAACTTCTTATTTTGATGAATTGTTGTTTATGGGAATTTTATATTGAAAAATCGCGAGAGACAATTATACACTTTATAGACTACTAACACTTTTACCAGAGGAGAAATTATTAAGTACTCTTAAAACACCATATGTCCTTACTTCTCTTCTCAAATGAAGAGTGAATATCTTGAGGGATCCATTACATTGTGAGATATAAAACAAAAATGAAATAGTACTCTAAAAAAATTTTAGTTTGCCAATAGGAGGGGGTTGGGGAGCGGAGTGGTTGCTGAAGTACAAACCTCAAGTCTCATGAGGAGTCGTACTAAAAAAAAAAACAGAAGAATAAATTTATGTAAGAGAAAGGAATAAGATACAAATATGTATTTAATTAGTGTAATGCTAGACCTACCACATTTTTCACATAATTTTCATCACAAGATAGACATAAATGATGGGATTCACTTTATTCAATAGTGTGAGACCAACTTGCTTTGTATCTATCCGTACTGAAAATGTAATGAAAAATACATTGGCATTAACATTTTGGAGTTAACTCTTCATTCTAGCAATAAAATAAAATAAAATAACCCTTTAATCTTGATTATATTAGTAAAAATAATTTGGAAACCTAATAGCCTATATGGAACTTGGGTTAGGGAAGGGGAGGGAAGGAGAAAAATAAAGAAAAATATTTTTCCTTTATGATTTGATTTTATAAAATAAATCAAAAGAAAGTCAAAGGAAATAAGTGAGAGAATAGAGAGAGAGTGATTTTTTTCCCTCTCTTTTTTTTTTTCTTTCTTCCTTTCTTTTCTTCTCTCCTTTCCCTCTTAGGAAAAATCAAATAGGAAAAAAAAAAAGTTTAAAATTTTCTCTTCATTTTCCTTCCATTCCCTTCACTTTTCTCCCCAAAGTTCCAAACAGACTGCAAAAGTATGATATGACAAATACAATAGAGCACAATTTACGATGAAGTGAAAGGTTTCCAACTAATTACCATTGTGCATCACATAGGGGCCATCTGCCTGCTGGCTCGGCCCAATTTTTTAAGGGATTAGAATTAAAATTTAGGCTCGTGGGATTGGGTTGGGTTAATTTTTTTAGGCTCGATTAATTTTTGGGCTGGGCTTGGGATTATGTTTCAAAGCCCGGCCTGGCCCGAATATTTTTATTTAGTTTAATAAACAAATAAATATGTATATATATTCACTCACATTTAGTTTGGTCGGGCCGGTGGGCGGACTTGGGATTTCATTTTATCTTTTGGAAGGCTTAGGCAACAAAGTGGAGGCCCGACATCGGGCCAGGCCGAGCTCAGGCTACTGTCCAAAATATTATTATGTAGGTCAAGCTCGGCCCGGCCCGCCTAATGGCTAGCCCTAGCATCACATCAGTTGGGGAATGTTGCAATAAACTATAAAAATCTATAAGAAACTCCAATGAGAAATCTAATTTTGGCTGCTGTTTGGTTTCTGTTCCATTTCATTAAATTCACTACTGGTTCCAAAAATTATTTTTAGTGAGATCGTGTTTGATAAACTTGTTTTGTGAGATTTTTCAACAAACACCCAATTCCTAGGAATCAAGAAAAACTTGTTTTTTGAGTTTTCAAAATCATTTTCAAACTATATTAAAAACAATATGAATATAATAGCGCTTTTTAATGGTTTTATTTTTATTTTTGAGAACATGAAAAACAACACAACATCAAAACCAAAACCATAATCAAACATAAATTCATGAATAAGCTTATTTACTTACTATTTAACTAGCAGTTTTCAACTTTATTCGCTTTTTTTCTAACCACCTTTTTATCTTTTTTTATGGCTTTCAAGTTATAGCTTTAACTTTTAATTAAATAAAAAAGAAAAAAACAAAAAAAAATGAGTTGTAAATATCTACGGTCGACTACAAACATAAGGGTTAATGATTAAAAAATTTAATAAAAATCTTATTAAAAAGATTTTGCTAAACTCAAGAAGACTTTTAAAAAAACTTAACAAAAATCTAAATAAATAATTTCATAGATACTTAGTTAAAATTTAAAAAATATATATATATAAATTAATATTTTAAATTTTCAAAACATTTTCCTTAAACTTTCTAAAAATTTCATACCACCTCAGCAGTCGTCCTAGTTTTTGCTGATCGATTATTGTTCAAATCCGCTGTGTTTGAGCTTGTTTTGTGTGGCAGGTAACGTGAGCAACCACTTTTATGGCGCGTGACGGAAACATTATAATAGTAAGTAGCCTCTTCTATGCAATCAATGTGCAAGCCGGTCAGAATATGATGGCACAGCTAAACTCAGTTTTTTTGCCTACTCTGCTTTAAGTCGGTCACAAGGCGTAATTACCTAGACCTTAAAACAAGAAAACAGTATGGATATATCAACAAAAGAAGTAATCGATAAATAGAAAAAGAAGGCAATCATATATATATCAATATCGGTTGCTAATTCCATCACCATAGTTTCTTTGGCCGTTTTCATTCTCTGCCTAACCCAAGCCTTCTTCAGCTCACTAATTATTGGGGTGAACTAACAGAGAGAGAAAGGAAGGTGGGTTTGGCTGGCAATGGGGGTGGGGTGGTCAGCGGTGGGCTGGGAGGCAGCGGTCGGAGTAAGAAGTGACGGAGGTGGGGGCTTGAGATTGATTTTGTTGTTTCTTTGGTGGTGTCCTATTTTCCGGTTAATTTATTTCTTTGTTTTTTTTTTTTGTTTTTGAATTTTTTGTTATTTCAATCATTGGATTTTTGCTAATGTATATTTGTAGTTTATACGGTCCTTTTGTTAACACATGAATTAATGATCTTAACCTGTTTCTTATTAATCTGAAATTATTTACACATGAAATAATGATCTTAATTTGAAAGGCCGTTTTCTTAATCAATGCTTAATTCATTTATTGTTGTCATTTTAAATTATTTTTCATGTGGAAGTAACTTGATGACAAAATGGTAATTGCACTTAGAAACAGCTCATGTGAGCATCATATGAGCATTTTCCATTAATCCAATAAATGGCTAACTTACGAAGGGATGACATTTATTGCTTCACCGAAAGTGCAAGTAATTGACTGTTACAATTGAAAACGAAGAAATCAATGTGAAATTTTGATGAAAGTGCAAAAGTGCAAAGTTTCTCTAACCCCACCCCCCCTCTTTTTTTTAAGCAATTCATAATTTTTGTGAGGAAGAGAATTAGACCAAAAAAAAAAAAAAAGAAGCAGAATTTAGTTTGTAGAGAAAATGTAGGAACAAGGTGATAAAGGATAGCATTCACAAAGTTCTCCGCTCACGAGTTGTTCAAAAAAATTCACAGGACATGCAGAGCCTATGGTCAAAAATGAAAATAACTTGAAAAAAGAGTGGATATCAGATTGAACCAGGAGGAAAAATGAAGCAAAAAAGAACATGTGGCACCTGTTTTGAAAACCTAACATTTTTTGGAGAGTGTTAAATAGAGAATTATTTTCAAAAAGAGTATTATTTAAGCCAAAAACTCGGGGAGGGATGGAGGGTAAGAGTTAACTCAGTACTATACAAAACTGAGTTAACTCAGTTTATTATTTTATTGTTTTAAATAACAATTTTGATTTTATCACATTTACTTAAGGGTAAATTTGCATTTCAAAAAAATTACAAAATGATTTCAAGAAAAGAATGTCGTTGACCCTAACGGTTGACTTAAATGGGAGAATCTTAAACTGACAACTAAACCAGAAGGGATGTCAGTATTATTTTCAAAATCATAGGAAACTGTGTGCCTTGCGTGAGTGTAATTTATCGTAACACTTTTGAAAGCACGATAGTAACTAGTCCAGCTTAGTACAATTTTGCACCCTACCCTATCTTGCGCCAATATAATTCAGGATTGGGACGAGTTTGGAATGAGCCTACTCTTTCATAATCGGGAAATGAGGAGGGCTCTCCACTCTACCAAACCCACTCTATTGTCATTTCTATTTAATGGATTTTGTGACCTAATTTAGATCCACAATATCACATTCATCACAAATTTGTTTGATTTTGTAACTGTGGTATGGAGAATCATCATTATATTTAAACATTGTCTGGTTGGTTGAGTGATTTGGTTCAAGTAGCAAAATGCTCGCTTCAAGTGGAAGGAGATGCCTTCTAAATCACAGAGCAGTTACAATTCATGAACAAGTAATCTGTGCTCACAGCCTTGTCAAGGCCCCAATCTCACAAAATATTTGGTTGCCCAAATCAGCTGTTTGATTTTGTGTTTGTTTGGCAGGTAACCTGAACAACCACTTTGTTGGCGACTGAGGGAAACATTACAAGCGTAAGTAGATTATTGTAGGCAACCGATGTGGGAAATGTAGTAGAACTCATTTTCTGCCTACTCTATTAAGGCGGTCACAGGGCGTTAAGTACCTAGATTTCAAAACAAGAAAACCTTAGAATAAATCAACAAAAGAACTTAATTATATGTATCATTAGTTGCTATTTTCATCACCATAGTTTCTTTTGCTATTCTCATTCTCTGCCCAATACCTCTTCAGCTCACTGATGGCTTCCACTTTTCAGTATTGTCTTCTCATCACTCTTTCCTCTTATCTCCATATCAGAATCCCAAACCCAGTTCAAGCGTAACAACACTAAGTTTGCCTTCGTAGAAAGAGCACGAGATGAGCCTTCATCTGGCCAACATCCACAAGAGACTCCACTCAATGCTCAAGAGCTGACAGCCAGTACTGCTGCCACAAATGCTCCTCCCCGGCTAGGCCTGGCTGCCATAACAAACACCTGCATGTGGACTACTAGCATCGAGTCACTCACTAGATCCGGCACACCATTTGTGAGTTTGCACAAGATCGATGTGAATTCTTAGAACACGTAATGGCAATAATAATCAAGGAAAATTTGTCAAAAACTATAAAAAAAAAAGAAAGAAAGAAAAGGAAGATCAAACAGATGATGATACTAGTTTTTTTTTTTTAAGGACAACCATATGCGGATTAGTACATCTAAATCTCTGGGGTATGTAACTCCCCTAGCATCAGCATATTTTAAGAGGCCAGTAATACAAGGAGATGCAAAGGAATTCACTTGAAAACTTTCCTGTTGCATAACAGCTTCTGTAGCTAACCCATCTATCCGTACAAATACTAGCTTCTATATATAGATATGTACTACATACATAGGCCTTCATTTTACCCCATCAGCCACCTGCAGTTAAAAAGGACACTGATACGTTCTACTTGCCCCTCTGATCGCCTCGCTATCAATTCATTCAAACACAATCCTCCCTCCTTCCCCTTGCACCTTTCTCCGCATCACATGGATTGTGAGAGGAGGGTCTTGATCATCGTCATAAAAGTCTACCTCCATTACCGGCATTTCATCTTCTTCGCCAAATATAACCGTCCTATTAGGCCTTCTCCTACCTGTGGCCCTGTGCGCCCTCACCCACGGGTTGTTCATAGGAATTCCAAGCTCCGTTAAGCCCTTCCCTCGCCCCGCCTCGTTCACCCTCTCAGACACCATCCTCTCCGCCTCACAGTTTTGCTTCACATGGCCTATTCTTCCACACTTACGGCACAGCTTGAACACTCTCTCGTACCTGAACTCAACCCATTTCGACCTGTCCCCTCCAGGCAACTTCATATACTGTCCCGGCACCACTGGAACTTCAAGGTCAATCCTTATCTGGACTCTAATATACAGCTTCCTGAGTCTTTCATTCCACTCTACCTTCAAAACCTCGCCGGCGTAGCTCCGAACATTTCCCCTACAGTTGGGGCTAAGCATGCCAGTGGGAGTCCATGAATTTGCATCCAGATGGGTGTGCTATCCATCTTGAGCTCCTCCAGATCAGTACCCTCTTCATTGTCCAGTGGCTTCAACGTGAGAAACATGCCACTCACAGCCCAGGGGGTGTCTTCGAGGACCAAATCCCTTTCCTCCTTGGTGTGGAAATGAAAGATGAATTTCTTTCCGAGGCTGTGGGTGATTCTGAACCTGCCAGGCAGCCCCCAAACTTCATCCAGCAGGGGCTGAAGTGTCTCTGGTGGCAATTCTTTTTTATCCTGAAGCACACCAAATAAGGTCTGGTCTAGCCACTCCTCTGAGGTGTAGTCATAGTTGATGTCAGAATTAGTACCTGAAGGCCTCCATACCCATGCATCCAAGACCTCCCCTCCTCCCATTTCTGCCAGTCCCCTCCGCAAATGCTTTTTCTACTACTTGTGTGAATGCTTTAACTGAACTTACAAAGAGGGTAGAAATAGGTCAGTCAGTCCCTTTCAATATGCCCAACTACCTCCATTTACTCCAATTAAACCAACTACCACATTTACTCCATATTTTTTTTACCACAATTATTTTGAGGAGAATGCTAGAACCTCTCATGGAGTAGAAAATGGCAATCTTACATAATTATTGTACAAAAATTTGCACTATAATAATAATGTGGCAGTGATAGTGGCATTTGCAGTTTTATAATTAAAAGTTGTTATGGTGAGTGTTTTGTTTTGAAATAAAAAACTCTTATTTAAACACATCATTATGTATAAAAATCTTGTATAAATTTTTTATTTGTACAACATTATCCCTCCTAGAATAGCTTTTGGATAATGCTATACAAGCATAAAAATTCATACAAATGTTATTCTTATAGAAAATTTATACAGAAACTCTCCCTATAATGATGTGATAGTGGTAGTTTTGTAATTAAAAATCATAATAGTAGGTGTTTTATTTTGAATTGAAAGACTTTTATTCAGACACATCATTTTGTATTTTAAATTTTGTATAAATTTTCTATTTGTATATCATTAGTACATTACCCTTTTTTTTAATTTGTTTTGTGACTTTTTTTCTTTTTGGCTATCTTTCCCTTATAAAAAATTGCAAAAAATTGAAAATTTCAGTTGAAAAAACGTTCATAAAAAGCTAAAAACCGAAACTAAAAACTTATAAAAAGTTATATCTAAATAAGGACTCAATTTGCCATTACTATGACATGTCCCCAGCTCTCTCTATCATATCAAGGCCTAACTCCGTACAAGAAAGAGAAGACTGTGGCTGAAGTTTCTTTCTTTTTTTTTTTTTTTTTCTAAAGGATGTGAATTTAGCAATCTTTTATTTCCTAGGAATCTGTTCTGCTCTTCTTTGCAATGTATGCCCTGTTGCAGTCGAAACTTTAGGACAATAAATTGGTAATAAAGAAGGAAAGCCAAAATGTTATTTCCTCAAAAACAGAGCAGGTCCTTGAGATGAGCACTCATTTCTATTTGTACACAATATAAAATACAATCATGACAAACTAGTTTGTTTCTAGTTTATTTTTGCTAGCTCCAATATCTAATTATCACTGGTACTTCGTGTATGTAGTATTAGAAAGACACTTTACTAAATCCTTTAGAATTTAGTAGTTGACTGTTATAGAATTTCAATAAGTATTTTGGTTGTGGGATTTTACATAATTATTATTGCATATGTTAAATGTAAACTAAGTAAACTTTTAGCTATGAGTCATTTTTGTCAAAAAAAAACCTTATCAAAACGGAGGCTTCACCAAAGTACAGACTTCACCAAAAGGATTTACTTTACAATAGTATAGACTAGAAAGGTAACACGCAATATGTACGTATACTATGCTACACCTAATCACTTTTTACCATTAATGTAGTAGTGGATGGTTACAAATTTCATGAAGTAGTTTAATTGTGGGTATTATATAAATACTTTTGCATGTGTTAATTATAAATTGTGTGTATTTCTTGCTATGAGTCATTTTTGTCAACAAAAAAAACAAAAAAAATCACCAAAGTGAAGGCTCCACCAAATCTAAAGGTTTGTTTTTTATAATAGTATAAATAGATATAAATATATTGATGCTCTTAAATGTAATACCATAACATTGGAATCAGTGGTGGAGCCACTCCGGCTAGAGGGGGAGAAATGGGGGCAAGTGATCCCCTCAAATTTTAAAAATTATAGTTTTATGCATAGTTTTTATAATTCTTTTCAATTTAGCCTCTAAAATTTTAGAAATGCCCCCCTCAAATTTTTAAACATTTTATTTTTATCTACAGTTTTAAGAAATATTTTTAATTTTTTCCTCTAACATTTTATAAATGCTCTCTTAAATTTTTAAATATTCTATTTTTATCTACAATTTTAAAAATATTTTTTAATTTTTGCCTAGTAAAACTTTGTAAATGCTTCTTTAAATAGTTAGTTTTCTTTATAAACCCACACATATATATAACTATATAAAGTGATATACATTATACATATAAAAAGTCAAGTGTCTTATTGTTGATTAGAAATTTTTTTTACTAGGATTAATAGTTGCCCGTTGAATAAATTTTCTAACTTATTGGAATTGTATGCATTAGAACCATCTAACAGTGGGCATATCTTGAGATGCAACCATAACCTAGTATTATGCAAGGAGTATAAATCTAAAGTAGAATCGTTTTCATGGTTGAACTTGAAGTTAGTGCCAAATTTATCCACATAATTAAAGATGTCTCCTTGTATGTATGTAGTTCTGATTCCTTTTTTTTTTTTTTTCGTGTTCTCGGGAACAACAAATTTGAGCGTTTTTTCGTTTTTCTTGTTCTTGAAAAAAAATAAAAAAAAAAATCAAAAACACCTTCGTTTTATTTTTGGATGAAAACGATTTTGGAAACTTAGAGAACATATTTTTATTGATTCTTAAAATTGAGGTGTTTTCTAAAAAAAAATTTCGAAAACAATTCCAGAATCTGCCTACCAAATATGCTTTCAATGAACACAATTTTTTAAACCAATTTACTAGAGGCAATTCGGTTGAATTTTAGTAACGAAAATAAAAAATGGAAGGAAATTGAAACTGTATCCAAACCCAAGCTTCTAGGAGACATTCTAGCATGTAGAAAACAGTATTTGATTTCTAACCCTGAAACAACCCATTCTCAATCAATTAATTCAATCAAATACTTGTTGCTACTGGAATAGTATACTCTGGAAATTTTGGCATCCTTGGTTGAACTTATGGCTTCGTGGAATTTGAGTTCTGCTTCTTTTGTGCTTTCAACATCCTTTCCAAGAAAATTCTCTCTATCTTGTACTCCACTTCCCATGAAAATTCTTTTCTCATTTGAATAAAGCCATACAAATACATTTTTGTAACTAATTTTTATGCAAAATGATGGGACTATTTCTAACTCTCATTTCTCAACAAAAAAAAAAAAACACCCATTTTTTTACTCATAATTTCAAAACTCTGACTCCAAACCATTGTGATGTTTGTGTTTTCTGCATAAAATTTCTTGTTCGAAGGCTCGTAAGAACAATAAATGAAATTGCATCTTCTGATCTTATCTTGCTTTTCTTGCCAGTTAATGAAATTAGTGAATTATATGCAAATACATAAGAACTACTCTGGCTTTCTATCAAAGCAAAACCCATTTAACCAAATACCACTGAAATCAGAATGCTCTTGAATCCAAGGTAATCTATAGAAATTATCATAGAAAATCTGTAAGAACTGATGACAGAAACTAAAGTCAGTATAGAGTTTCAAAGCAAAATGCTGACGTCTTAGATATATCAGGGAAATTGCTTCTCCTTCCTCCCTCCCCCCACCCCCGAGTGCCGCACCCTTTTCTTTTTTTTTTTTTTTTTTTCAATTTTGTTTAATTTTTATTTAGTTTTGTTTTTTTATTAGTTTTGTTTAATTGTTTTTAATCAGTTTTGTTTATTATTTTTCCATCAATATTCTTTTATTTTTTTATTATTTTTATTTTATTTAATTTTGACATATGTTATAACGTTTGCCTCCCTTTAAATTATCCCCCAATCTTTAACATTTTTCTCCCTTTAAATTACCCCCTAACCGACACCCTACCTGTGTTTTATTTTTTTTTTAATCTTGTTTAATTTTTTTATTTAGTTTTGTTTTCTTTTTATTTATTAGTTTTCTTTTTTTAATCAATTTTGTTTATTATTTTTTTCATCAATTTTCTTTTTTTTTTTTGTTTTATTTAATTTTTTACACATATCAGAATCTCTCTCTCCCTTTAAATTATCCCCAACTCTTAACACATGTCAGAACCTCCCCTTCCCTGAACATGACTAAATCAATATTGGTTTAAGAGACTTTTCATTTAAAAAAAAATATTTGTTCACAAGTTATTAGTGTGTTTGCTTATTAATTGTTAGTACTTTTGTTATCTTCATATATATATATATATATTTTATTTTGATCTATATTTTTATATTTTTTAAAATTTTTATAAATAATGACTCCCAAAATCTACAACTAAAAAATAAATAAAAGATTACAAACATAAAATAAAAAAAACTTTTCATCCAAAAAGAAAAATAAAATTGATAAAAAAAAGAATAAACAAAACTTATTAAAAAAAATAAAACTAAAAAGAAACACAAAACTAAAAAAAATAAAAAAAAAAATAAAGGGTTGGGACATAATAATAATTGTTAGAAAGAATTTTGAGATGGGGCGGAGGGGATGCGTCGGGGGTGGGAAAAACAGCTCTCATATGTCATATATCAGTCATACAAAATAAGTTGCTTATACTCTTCGCCAGATACAGCTAGTTCCATCACTTCCAGAGGGTTCAAAATTCCACCACCCTCCAAGAACATTGTCAAGAGGTTGTTCGAAAACCCGCTCACCAGCGCCACCCCACTCTGCCGGGCAACCACCGGAGTGGAACGAGAGCTCCTAAGGTTCCAAAACACAATTTCCGGTACGTTTTGGTATCCCTTCTCCCCAAATTTCCTCTTTATGGCTTCATAATCTGTCTCCCAAGGATTATCAGATGCCTGATCAAACTCCATATCACTGAAAACAAATACCCTCTTTATCATCTGATCTTCGCTCAGCTTCCCTTCGACAGCAACTTCCAGAATCCGATCGAAAGCTTTCTGAAAATCTGTGTTCATTCCCCAATCCATCGTCATCACAAACTCGGTTTTGGCCAAGAGGGTATCACCTTCTACTTTCTGAAGCTGAGGATTCTGACTGAATGTGATCAATTTGCCCTTCCATGGTTCTTCGCTTAGTTCCAAAACCAATACGCCAAGTGCCACAGAAACCTCCATTGGTGTCCCATTCATGCTTCCAGAGACATCACAAATGGCGATACAGTTCGTTAATTTCCCCTTCTTTGCAAGGTCGTCGACCATTCTTTTCCACTGCAGCTCCGCCACCTCCCCGCCGTCTCCGTCGGTCAACGCCGCTATAATCTCGTGGGGAAGCAAAGCTCCGGCTGCGATTTTTGCCTTTCCGCTCTTCACATACTCGAGGTACGCTTTGAATCGATCGTTGTCGTGCTTCAAGAAGAACTCCTTGTAATTCTTCATTGCCACTGAGGCAACCCGATTGTACGGAAGCGAGTTCCATTGATTGGCGCTCATGAACACTTCTGGTAATTCCAGAGCTTTGTGCAGAGGAACGAGTACTTGCTTCCTCAATCTATCTCTGACCCTGAAAAGATAGTGAGCCTCTTCGAGTCCATCGTACTCCGGGCCGGAATTCCGCGGAAATAGCTTTCTGGCAATGCTTTCGCATATCAGAGTCGACTTGTCGTAGGAAGAATCAATCGTCGGACACCATTTTGCCGCCAAAATGATCTTGTTAAACTTGCCAGAGTTCAGATTCTCGATATCGGATTTCAATAATTCCGCGAAGAGATCCGAAATCCGATCGTGTAGGAATTGGTAATTCAGATCATGGTTGTACATTTCCAGGGCTTTCCTGGCCCTGGCAACCTCTTTCTCCTTCCTCAAAGCCCTAGCCTTCTCTCTCTCTTCCTTCAGCTCCTCCGCAGTCTTCACAATTTTCTCCTTCTTGGGTGAATTTTGTCTCCTGGGATTTCCACGGAACTTTCTGCGAGATTTTCCGCGAAACCTTCCCGGAAAATTCATTCTCTCCGTCTTTTCCATTGTTTTCTTTCGCCTCTCGTCTTTCTCGAGCTTTCTCACGTCGGGTCCCTCGAGAATTCGGTACAGAATTTCTAGGAGGTCCTTGAAGTATCCGAAATCGGCGAAGGCCCGAGCGTTTCCGGCTAGGGTTTTGGGGTGATTCTTGTGGAGCCAAAACGCCGCCGTGTAGAAGCTCTCCTTATCGGACTTTCCCGTGCCTCTGACCCCCCTAAGGTTGCAGATCAGCTTGAGGGTGGTCAATGGATCGTGGGCCCAAGCCAATTGCAACCGTCCGATCAGATCTTCAGGCTGCGTGTTCGGGACCACGTGGAAGAAGAAGTCCAGACATGGGTTTCCGGCGGACAGGAACATCGGAGAGAGGTTTTCCGTCAGACCCATCATCGGTTCCCCAGCATCATCTAGACACTCCATGGAGTCTTCTTCGGTGTCTTCGCCTTCGGGGCTACTCACACGAGGTGTTTCGGATAGTTCGAGGTTGTGGGTTTGGGAGACAATGGATTCCATTGGGGTGACTCCTCTGCCACCGTCCGTGGCGGCCGGAGGTGGTGGGTCGCGGTGGATTTCCGGTGGACCAAGGAGTTCAGAAGATGGGGACATCTTTTGTGGGATCCATTCTTCTGACTCCATTTTATAAGGTACCGGACCATAACGTGGCAACGGGCGGTGTTATTGAAACGTGTCATTTACAAGATTTTTCTTTCATTTTAATTAAAAAGGAAATTTGCATTGACTTTACGTACCCTTGGTATAACTTTGTTTTAATCGAGAAATTATTCTAATATAGAGAATCAATATAATTGTTATACAAACTTAAACGTATATAGAATTATTTTTATCTTTAAAAATTTTAAAATTAAATGACTTTTGAATACACTTAAGTTTGATTATAATTTATAACTAAAGAGGGAGTGGGATTATTATTATTATTATTATTATTATTATTTTATTATTATTTTCTTGAATTCACACCTCATTTTAATGAAACCACAATCTTTTTCTCACATGGTGAGGTTTGTCAATGTGAAAGTAAGTGGTGTGAAATTTGGATTGTGAATTTCATGCTCTTGAAGAAAAAAAACAATTAATGTAAAGATGATGCCTACCAAATTTTGTAAAATGAATTGAATCCGCATTTATTATGTAGATGCGTTAATCCAATAATATGGCCAATTCTTCATGTCTAAGAAAAGATCAGATTTAGAATGCCGGATTGTGGATTAAGTGCTGTCAAAAAACAAAAAATTAATGCAATGATGAAACCAACAAAATTATGAGAATTCACATTTGTTATACAAATGTTAATCCAACCATATGGCCAAGTCTTCATGCCTAAGAAAATTCATATTTGGAATGCCCGGATTTATGTCTCTCTCCATCTCTCCAATCCTAGTTCGCACAAAAAAAATAGGAAAAATAGGAAAAGAAAAATGAAATGAAATGAAATGAAATAAGCTGAATTTATTTTGGTTGGTTAGAAAGATGAAGAAAAAATTAAGTATTTGTCAAAAAATGAAATACCGTTTTGTTAGATTATTTCAAATTTTATTTCTCTCTTATTTTTTTTTATTTGACAAATTCAATATTCAAACCCGACATTACTAAAAAAAATTTTTTATTGCAGTTAAGAAATATGCATTAAAAAGCTCAAGATTTGCCCAGTATCACCGACACACTTATATAGTAAGTAGTAGTGTAATGCACCCGTAGAGTCAACAAGGCCGATGAATAGTCTTTGTTTTTTTTTTTTTAACATTAGAATGCTAAAGCGCTTTGGGGCCTTAGAATCAGTCAAATTCACAACCTTAATCATGAAACGTCACTACCACGAATTAGCCCCTTTCCTCCCAAAATCATAATTTAGTATTGAAACATATATTTCAACTCGACTTAATCAAGTATTCTTTCAAGTTTCAACTATATGAGGTGGGTTACGTGAATCATGTTCTGCCAGTCAAATTAAGGTCATAATCTCTAGTAATGATGATATATATTACGTCTTCTTTATTGTTTCAATTGAAGTTAATTTAGACCTCCTTCCTGTCCTATTACCCTAGTGTGGACAATATCACTCTTTCTTTAGCTATTTTATTTAGAACATGTTTGGGATAATTTTTTTTAAAGTTTATATACAAAAGAGTTAATTTTTTTTTTGACTTTTTGACTTTTTTTGCTTATTTTTAGTTAAAGTAAAATCAGAAAAATAAAAAAATAAAAAAACTTACTTTTTTGTTTGTAAGTTTAAAAAAAAATTGACAAAAAAACTATATTAAATGAGCCCATAATTTTATCTTCGATAGGTGCGGCCCTTAATTTTATCTTCAATAGGTGTTATTTCTATGGAATTTGTTCATTTCTAACTTTACATCTTATAGTTTTACCATACAACTATCTTATTATACTAACAAGATGGTAGTTGAGTTGGCTTTGAGCGCCTACTCTTCTCTCAACAGTCGAGTGTTTAAACCCTATTGCTGTAGTAGTTGCGTAAATCAAATATTGCCGAGAAAATATTTAATGTCAGCTTGTGCTTCGGTGGAGCTATGGCGACAGACTTGCTCTTCTCAGAGTTCTTAGTTATGACTTAAATTAAACATTCTATAGCGGGTGAGAACCTTTATGGTCAAGCTAGAGGTGGATATTGGATGAGCTGGGCCTAGCTTGGGCCGGGCCTACACAAAATAAGCCCAAAACCAAATTTCAAACCCGCCTAATTTAAAAGGTTACATTTCCAAGCCTATCCAAAGCTGCCCATTTAACATAAAATTTGTTTAATGTATAATTTTTTTCTCGATAAATAATATTAAATAACATAAAACTTAATTCCAAATGCATATATAATAATAAAATATTAAAATATATTATTTTATACATATTTCAGGCCGAACTAAGTTTCAAAGACAATTCTCAAGCTTACCCATTAAATTAATCAGGTCTAAAAAAAATTTTCAAGTTTTGTAATTTATGAACAAGCTTGGGTGGGCCTATAGGGCTCTTAGACCCATGGCCACCCCTAAGTCACGGCCAAGAGGACTTGCTACATTGGTTGCCCTTCCTATCTTTTTACTGAAAAAAATAAAAAACTAGCTCATTCAACTAATTAGACTCCTTTTTTTCTTATTTTTTGAAGGAAAAAAAAACTAATTAAACAAAAATTTAATTATACAAAATAATTAAAGGAGTTAAATTTTGACAAAGAAATAAAAACAAAAATAAAGGAAACAAAATCTTTGACAAAAACAATCAATCAAACATGAAAAAAGAAACTATATAAAAAAAAATCTACAAATTTCTTGCTGGACAAAATCCATCAAACCTAATTGCGGATCATCCCTCCCCTCTTCCTCAAGCATTTAAGGAACAAAAAGTCAATATAAAATAAATTTAAAGATTCTTAAGATCTCTGAATTTCTTTCTCTAATTGCTACCAACAAAAAATTCATTCCTAAAATTCTTTCCTAATCCCTTAATTTTATGAAAGTCCAATTGAATTTAAAATTAAACCTAAATTAAAAAATTTGAAATTCTTATTACTTATCAAAATCCCTATATATCCACTTTACAACTCATCCAAACTCTGTCCCCCTCGATCCGTCCCATCAGCCGTCCACTCTGTCAATCTCACTGAAATTTTTTTCTTTTAATAGTTTTTTAGTCCCCTCCCACTGTAAATATTGGAGATGTGTGTTTTGACTACAGGCGAGTTTTAGTTATTCTTTTTTATTTATTTATTTATTTATTTTTAAGATAGTATAAATTGGGAGATGTTATAATCCAAGATATTTGGTGATTGTCCATTTTTTTTATCATCTCACTTAAATTATTGCATATCCTTGTATTTTTTATTTGTTCATGCCTCATAGAGTAAGAGCAAGGTGAGTTCCGTCAATTTTTAAAACTTTCTATTGTTATTTGTTTTTCGAATTAGGTATGACTATTTTATGGTATTTATTTATTTTTTAAATGCTTATGACTTTGTTTTTTTATTTCTTTTTTTTTTCTCATTAGTGAACACATCTAAAGTGTTTTACTAGGCATCATCCGACAAAATTGTCAAACCATCATAAAGATTTATCGCACATCGTCGATCCATCATTGTTGCTTTCTTCCTCCATTATCATGATATACAATCTCATCACAATCCCATATCATCAAAAACCTTGCCAATTGCCACTGATCAGTGGCTATTAATGAGCCAAAATAAATATGAGAGGCTTCACAATTTGAATTCTGAACTGCATATGGGTTTCATGCATGATGTGTTGATTTTTCTTTTATCATTTTTTGATTTGCTTATAGGGATTTTGAGCTATACTATATTTCTGTAAGTTGTAGTGCTCCGAGCAATGTTTCATTCAGGGAACAAATGAGAAGTTTGGCCCCAGTTGAAAAATAGAAATTCCATTGATTCTGACTATATATATATATATATATATTCTATTGGAAACTATAACTTTCATGCAAAATGGTTCTAGCTTTTTCACAATTTTGACGAAGCTATTGAGTGTAACTGGCCTTCTATTTTTAAAAGTTTTACTTAATTTACTTACAATTGGATGGATTGGAGGGGAAAAAAAAAGAGGGGGTCTGTTTGGCAATTGGTGCTTTTCAGAGCATTTCTAATTCCTTAAACCAACATAAGCCATTGCACAACCTGGTGCCGCCCATTCTTTGATTTTATATCATTACTTGAATTCTAATTCCTTATATCTAAGCTTTTGTTGCCCAAAAAATTTAATTTTAAGATTTTAGTCAAAGATTAGATATTCTTATTATATAGAAAAATTAACTGTCTTTACCTACATATATATATACTATAACAAATGCATAGGAATGGTCACTGTTAATATAATAGTATCAAGACTTTTCATTTTTTATTTTTTGACAAGGATAAATGCCACAGTTCTTAAATTAATAGAACTTTTTTTTATAAAAAAAAAAGCTATGATTTATGCCACAATCCGTGACTCCGACCTTTTATCTCCAAAAATAAAGTCAACTTTAAAATCTTAGTTCAAGATTAAATATTCTTATTATCTCTAGATTAACATAACCAACCCCCACACCAAGTCTTACAACCAGCTCCTCTCTCTCTCTTTCCATGAAAGAATAAACAGAAAAAGAAAAGGAGTCCTAAAATACAAGAATCTAAACAAACTTCCACGCCTAAAATCCATAAATCCTAAAATTTCTCTTAATTGATTAAAAAAACTTTCCCAAAATTAAAAATTCCTAAAATCCCTCAATTTAAAAAATAAGAAATCCATCAAAACTTTAATTTTGTAGATAATCTTATTTTAATTCCTAAATTTTCTCTGTCACCATATGTCTTATTAAATCTAAATATATCATTCCCCATTTTCATTGAAGAAAACCTTCTCTCTCTCTCTCTCTCTCTCTCTCTCTCTCTCTTTAGATGTTTCGAATTTTTAATACTGTGAAATTTGGGAAAAAAAAAGTTGAGTAGTTAGCTTATTTCATTTAATGTCTTTTATTTTCCATACCCTTTTCTCTTCTCTCCAAAAATTCAAGATTGAAACATAGCATAATAGTTAAGAATATTTGTACAATCTATGTTGTATGAATTTTTCACAAATTACTATAAAATTTTATTAGATTAAGATTACTCTCTCAATTTATATTATCACGATAAGTTTTATGAATCCCTGTCACCTAAATTTAAGTTTTCATAATAAAAGACCTATCAAATATATTAAAAGTACACATCAATATCTAAAAATAAAGGTTCTACCTTTTCACTTATTTTTCATCTAGAAATTAGGTTGTCTTGAATCTTGAGGTGCAATGTGTGGGTTTGCACTTATTTGTTGGTGTATATATTTCTATAAGATCCAAAAATATGAAGGAAAACAAACAAAAGCTATGTCGTTGTGCCACATGTTAGGAAGTGACTTTAATTTTTCAACTTTTAGAATCTTTTTTTTTTTTTTATAAATTTTATAGCAATTTGTTTTTTGTCTTGATGTTATTCCCATTCTCTCTCTTGTGAGATTGAAAAAAGAGCAAAATCACAATAGAAAAGAACAAAGAGAAGGATAAAATCACAATTGAAGTATGCAACTTTATCCAATGACACGGCCTACTTTCTCTCTTGTTTTGGTTACTTTTTTATTTTTTTACAAGGTATTCAGTACTTCAATCGACTACTCCTTCAAGCTCGTACAAGACTATCATTTATACAAATTATGTAAACTTTATGTATTGAATAAATAATGCCTAGTCATAAGAAGACATAGAAAAAGTTAAATTTAAGACCTTATGATTAACGTGAGAACAAACCAATCATTGAACTATCCAATGTAGTTTGTTTCTTGACTTTGTTTCCAACAAAGCAAAGATACCACAAATGAGATCAAGAATAAAGGCCACATACAACAATAAAGTGGAAAAGAATTTACTTGGAAACAAAGGGCAGGAAATTAATTTCATAAATGAGCTATCACATACTATATTATTAGTGTATATTTAGATATCCTTGCCTTGATTTGCTTAGTCCTGTAACTCTTGCTTGCCCAGTGAACTACCTACTGTATGATTACCTTGAGAACTCATGGCTCAACTCAACTCAACTTAATTAAGATTTTTTCTCCCAACTTCTTGAGAGGGCTGCCACGTGGAGCTTGTGTCGCCATTACTGGAATATTCTTAGGATTCATGCTCGGGTCTGACAAAGTTTTACCAACATTCTTTGTTAGGACCAACGACAATCTTTATGAACATTGTTTGATTTTGTAAAACTAATGTCACGATTCTCACAATCCAACTTTTCTTTCTTCTTTTACCTGTACTTCATAATTGATCATATTATTGTTTCTGACATTGCGAACAGCACTGAGCAAAGGACAGGTTTCTGTCTGGCTAAATCAACAGAGGATTTGCTACCTCAACCGAACAGTTAAGAATGACATAACATAAAAGCAAACATGACAAAATTGATTCAGAATTCAAAATTGTTTTCAAAAAACACCGGAAACATGAACACCAAAGTCATTGATATCGTACCCTCTTGTAGAGGTGAGAATTTTCCAGGGCTGTAATCAAAACTAAACTGTACAAGTCCATAATTTTGCTCCAAGATCAGAGTCCAAGCAAAAAAATGGGTAGAAAACAGGTTGAATATCCATTTTTGCCAAGAGTCCGCCAATTAAAAAAAAAAAAAAAAACTTAATCCAAATGAATTACAAAAGAAAAGGTCAAAGTTTATTCAATTGATGAAGCTGCAACAGTAAGAAGCATTTCAGTAGATGATCTATGACTGCTACTACAAGAACCAAAGATAAAACTAAATCAAATACTATTGTTAATGGGTTTAAAGACATGTCTTTGCTGATTACCTATTCCTTCTTCTGTTCCTCTTTTTTTTTTTTTTTTTGTCTTTTCCTTTTTCGTCCTCTAATTTTTTTATTATTTTTTTATATCAGTTTCAAAACTGAAAGAAAACATAGGCTAAGAGCCAGAAACATCAGAAAGCAAAAAACTATCAAATTTTGCAGGCAGTTCCTCTTCCTCCATTCAATAGACTTCAGCATTTCCTAATTTTGATGGAACCTTCTTGGCAAGTGAGAAAATGAAAAATTCTCCGAATTCAGTCTAAAGCAATCAGATTCTTGTATTGATCACCGGAAATAGCTGATTGCATCAGAGAATCTGAGTTCCGTATACCTCCTTCCTCCAAAAACAGAGTTAACATATTCTTGGAAAACCCCCTAGCCAGAGCCACCCCCTCTTGCTCGCTTATCACCGGAGCCACTTTCGAGTCTCTGAGGTTCCAAAACACCATTTCAGGGACCTTATTAAAACCATACTTCCTAAATTTTTCCTTTATTGCTCTATATTCAGTCTCCCAATGGTACTTAGCTGCCTTGGTAATCTCCATATCAGTAAATACAAATACCCTTTCTATCATCTCATCTTCTCTATGGTTTCCATAATATGCAACCTCTAGAATCCTGTTAAAAACCCTTCGAAAATCAGTGCTCTTACCAGAGACCATCTCTCTCAAGAATTTGACCTTCGATCGAAGGTTGCCACTTGTAATCCTGTGAAGCTCAGGTTTCTTATCGAAAGTAATTACGTTCCCCTTCCATGGATAATCACTAAGCTCTGAAACTAACAGGCCAAGCGCAACACAAACGTTCAATGGCTGTCCCTCCATGCTTTCAGATACGTCACAAACGGCAATGCATTTTCTGAACTTCCCTTTCTTGGAGAGATCTTCCACCAGTTTCTTCCATTGAGGCTCTGCAAATCGGCTGCCACGGGTGTCCAAATATGCTATAATCTTGTGGGGAAGTAATGCTTTGTCCTCGATCTTCGGTTCCCTATTCTTTCCATCCTCAAGATATTCAACAAATCTTAGGTTGTCGTGTCTGAAGAAAAGTTTCTTGTACTTCTTCATGGCAACAGAGGAAACCCTTTCGTACGGTAGCAATTGCCATTGTTTTGCGCTCATGTAAACCTCAGGCAACTCTAATGCCTTGTGAAGCGGAACGAGGACTTCCTTACGCAATCTGTCTCTAACTCTGTAAGCATAGTGAGCCTCTTCAATGGCCTCATACTCTTTGTATATCTCTCTTGGAAAGACTCTCTTTGCAATGCTTTCGAATATCAAAGTCGACCTGTCATAGGAAGAATCAATAGAAGGACACCATTTTGAAGCCAAACTGATCTTGTTGAGCCTGCCGGAATTCAAATGCTCCATGTCGGATTTTAAAAGCTCTGCAAAGAGATCGGAAATTCGGTCATGCAAGTTCCGGTAATCCGGGTCATGGCTATACCTCTCGCAAGCCTTTTTAGCCTTTGAAATCCTCTTCTCCTTCCTCAACTCCCTTGCCTTCAGCTTAACCTCATCGACCATGGCCTTATTCGCCAAAACTCGCTCCTTTCTCGACACACTGAACTTAATTCGCTTGTTAGGCTTGTTCTTTCTCACCGGAGGTCTTCCACACTTCCGGCAATTCCGATCACGCTTCGCCTTCTTCTTTTTCTCCCATTCTTTCTTGGCATTGGACCGAATTTCCGGACCCTCGAGAATCCGATAAAGAATCTCCAATAAATCTTTCAAGCACCCGAATTTCGCGAAAGAATTCAGATTGCAGGATAGGGTTATGGGGTGGTGTTTGTGCAGCCACAGCGCTGCCGTGTAGAAACCTTCCCTGTCAGAGTTTCCGGCCCCTCCAACACATCTCAGGTTGCATATGAGTTTCAGGGTTGTCGATGGATGGTGACTCCAAGCTTTTTCTAGTCTTCTGATCAAATCTTTTGATGGGGTATTGGGAAGAGCCTTCAAGAAGAAGTCCAGGCATGCGTTTCCGGTCGGTGGCAGTTCGGTTGTGGTGGAATTGAAGGCGTTGTGAATATGTGGTGGACCCAGAAGTGGAATACTGTTAGGGTTAGCCATGGCGATTCACTTTCTGACTATCAAGAACTCTCTGTTTCTGCTAGGGTCTCTCTCTCACATAGGGCGGCTATATATAGAGACAGAATTGAATAGAGGGTTCCTTGCGCGCCAAAAATCCACCGACGTAGTTTTGGGCCCAAGTTGGCCGAGCCCAGAGCAGTTATGGCGTAAGCTAATATAGCGTATGTATGTATGTATGTACAATGCGTATAACTATAGGCATAGGAAAAATCTTGTTCTTGAATAGAATTTTATGAAGTATTTTAAATTTAAAAGCCCATTTTGGTAAACAATTTGTTTTAAAATGACAAGTCTCAATTCAACTTTGCATAATTTTATTTCGACAAAATAACAGTGTCACGTCATTTTGGAAAGAGTTTTATTTTTTATTTTTTATAAGGTAAGAAATTTCATGGCAACAAATAAAAAAGAAATTCTCTTCTTATATATTTTTTTATGTGAAAAACTTTATCAAAATGATGTGATAGTGGTAATTTAATAATTAAAAGACATCTTAGTGGGTTCTTTGATTTAAATGATAATTTTTGCATATATATATATATATATATTTGGTTTGTAGTGCATTTTATGGTCCTTTGATTTTAAATCAAAAGATTGTCACTTCTAATTTTAAAAATGCAATTGCCACATCATTTTGATTGAAATTTCTATATAAAATTTATAGTTGTATAACATATTTTTGTTTTTGGATAGAGTAAAGATTGTAAGTGTTAGGGATAAACTTTTATAATTTTGAAAACTTCTAAACTTACAAAAAAAGTTATGAAAAGTTATTTAGTGCCCTTGAAGCATTACGTTACTCCTTTACTCCATTTCCCACAAAAATAATGAGTCCCCTGTTAAGTGCGTTGAACACATCCACCAAACCAACCTAGCAACATTGAACCAGTATATTTGGTGAGAGGTTGAACAAGAGAGATGGGTGCTCTAAGAGCACAATATAATTTCTCAAAAGTTAAACCAAAAAACTTTACTATGATAATGGAGGATGAAATTTTTGTAATTAAAATCTATTTTTAATGGAGAGAATGTTTTAAAATTAAAGGCTCCAATTTAGTCACATATTTTCTACCAAAAAAAAAAATGGCATGATAACAAATCTCTCTCTCTCTCTCTCTCTCTCTCTCTCTCTCTCTCTCTCACTCTCTCTCTCTCTCTATATATATATATATATATATACTATATATTATAGCAATAACTTGTTAGGTAATTGAGCTCGAAAGTCTTGATTTTTTTTTCTAAATTTTTTAATTGAGAAAATAAATAAATACACATGTCATGAACCCATTGGTCATTTAACTAAAATGGTACTATGGGATTAGCATATGGTAAGTTCAATTAATTTCATTTAGTTTGGAGTATATACTTGTTATTTTAACTTGACATATATTCAATAAAGCAACTTTGAACATTCATTCAAATTTTGCATAAATATTTTATTATTAATTGTTTAAAACCAATATGGTAACTAAATCTAATAGTCTTTTTTTAACTTGGTAAATTCTTAAAATATAGCCCCTTTCTAAAATATTCTAGATTCCTTACAACTTAGTCTTTAGCTAAATTTATATTTATGTACACTTGAATTTATTGATGGATTCTATTTATTCAAATCTATAATATTTATGGTTAGTAATTTTCAAAAAATATTAGAATTATTATTTTAAATTTTCTTAAATTTTCTCTTTTATAATTTTAGAAAATTCTTCCTTTAATTCAGAAATATGAAATTTTGTATTCAAATCCATTTAATTTCTCTATTAGAAGGACAAAATAATATTTAATATGTGTTAGAAGGTCTTTGAAGTTAAAAGTTTTAATTCGTTTTCTCATATTTTTATTTTTAAAAAATAAAAAATACATGTGTTATACTATTATTAATACTCTCTAAATTTTTGTTTACCTTCTATATTTTATAAAATAATTAATCAATTGATATAGTATGATTTTCAAATTTCCTTTAATTAGAATCCTGTCTTAAAAATCTTTCCTTAAATTTATAAACTAGAAAGAGCACATTTTAAGTTATTAGCATTTTATCATGTCTTTTACTATATCAAATCACATCTCTCTAAAAAAATTTACAAGAAAAATTAGAAAATATTTTGAATAAAATAAAATGAATAGCCTATAATGAAATTATTTACTCTTTTATTCTTGCTTCTTTTTTCATATGAAATATACAAATATAAGTGTGACATATCAAGTGAGCCCATTTTAAAATTTGAATATATACACATGTCTATTTAAGTTATGTCTTATTTTTTTTCCTCCTTTGTATTGACTCTTTACATCTAGATAATAGTAGAAAATCATCATGTGCTCAGACAAAGGGGATTCTTACTATTAGATTGAATAATATAATTAAAATTTATTCATTTATGATTAGTTCATGTATAACTCTAATTTAAATGTGCCATGTATAACTGAATTAACTTTTTTTTATAATGCTTAATATTTTAGGCTAAACATTTATAATTAAGATCTATTCATTTATGATCGGGTCGAAATGAATTAATTTATTGTTAGATTTTATGGAAAATATATTAGAATTCAATCTATTCAAATATTTCTTTCTGATATCCTATTGAAAAACTTAAGTTGATCACCTCAATTTTTGTCCATAACGAATAATTTTTTTTGTATTACTTTAATTTAAAGTAGCAAGTATTTTTAATTGTAGAAAAAATGTCTATTCTTAAGATTCTCTTCTAATATTATACTCTTGATCATAAACTTTTAATTTGGTAGGAATATAGGTAACATATATGTATGTAAAAAATACATATACAAAATATTAATAATATTCATAAATTTTAAAAAATAATTAATTGGTAACACATATGTATGTATTTTAAGTAAAAAAATACATTTGTAAGCTAATGTTTGTCTTTATTATTTCTGTGTGCATAGCATGAGTTTACTGCTAGTATATATTGTGAGAGAGAGAGAGAGAGAGAGTTTAATTTTGAAGCATTGGCATTGTCGAATTTCTCTATACAAGCAGTCATTAGAATACGAGATGTGTTAATGAGTCTTATTTTTTTATGTTGTACTTGAACATTAAAATACTTGTCTCATTTTGGTGTCTTGCTTGTGCAAAAAATATTTTACAATATCAATGCATCAAAACTAAACTCACACACACACAGACACACACACACACACACACACACACATACATATATATATAAAGCACCACTGCATTCTATATATATCTTTCCTAAGAACTAACCCATATGTCCACGAAGGTCTGCATGGACTTATTAGGCCCATAATTGGTAAATAGCCCATTTGTGGTTTCCTTTCTCTCTGTAGTTGGGCCGACTACCACCCACACACATACCACACAAAAAAAAAGTAAATAAACAAAAATAAATTGACATTCTTAAAATCATCACCTTGCGGGGGAATTTTTGAAGAAAAGTGATAATCAGGTTAAAATACAAAATAAGATTAAATTATGAAATCCAGACTATAACTCTTATGTTATTATCATTTTCTTGGTCAGGGAACAGTGGATTTTGAAGGAAGGGAAAATATAACAATTTATATTTTCACGAGAGATTGAAAAAAAATTGTTAAAAACTTAGGATGGGAGACTTCCCAAGAAAATAAAATGAACAAATGAAATTTTTTCCAACAAGAAAAATAAAATAAAATCCAAGCATGTCTTAACCGTCCCTCCAAAAGAAAAGAGAAATATCGTATAAATTTTATTTTCGAGTCTAATACATTTATACATAATTGGGTTAGCATTTCAAAGAGTTCAGAGATAACCATGAATGAACAAAGAATACAATTACAAAAGAAAGAAGAAAGCAAAAAATTAAAAAATAACTGAAACAAAAAGTAAAATACATTTGAGAGTTAGGAAGTGTGTTGGATTTTACTGCAAGCTAGATGATGTAAAGTGGATATGTTCCACCAGTGGCGTTGGTCCAGTGGAATAAGGTGCGGCCGCCACTTACACTCTCATGGTAGGTTTGAATCATATCAATTATATAAAGAAATAAAAATTATTAAGTACTTTTAAAGCATTAAATAGTGATTCAAACTAAAAAATAAAAAAAAACAAAACCGGGATATCTTCAAATGTAGTCAGGGAAAAAGGAAAAATAGGAGTACATTTAAGTTTAGCTGCAGTAACTGGACTACAAAACGCCTAGAGTTTCACTTTTTTTTTTCAATTATGGGTAGGACTACAAAAAATTCGAATACTGGGTTAGTGAAGTGATCGGTCTAGAAATATGTAATAAAATCGTAAGTGCACAGCTACGATATAGTAATAATTTGGTAGAGTCCGAGGTCCATTCACAAAAAAGAAGGTTAGAGCATTGAAAAATATTTACCTTAGTTCAAAAACCCTAGAGAAACACTCTAATAATAAAAATAAAATAGTTTTGGGATAGAGTTTGATTAATCTAAGTTAAACTATGGAAAAAGATTTAAAATTAACAAAAAAAAGTCTTGAAATCAATTGTTTCAATCAATTGCTACACTCGAAATTTCAATAGAGATTTTTGATTACTCAAATCATTAACTTTGATGTGAATCTTTGATTTCGAAAAATTTAGCAATAAAATTTTTATTCTTTAACAATAAAACCTAAAATAAATCAAGTTTAGAATCATAGATACATATCATCAATTTGTGTAATAAATATACTAAAAATATTATTAAGCATAATCAAACATCTAAGTTTTCATAAATATTTATAGTTTGATCCCAAAGAATTAAGAAGAAAAAGATAAAAATATTGAAACCCTAGTTACCTCCAATGTTCATTCGAGATCTTCAATCGATATTCACAATTGATCACAAGATGAAAATTAGCTACTCAAAAACATAATAGATAATGTGGGCTAAAAGGCCTATATCGTATGAAAGTACACAAGTCCACTAAGAAGAGTGGGCCAACTTGTATGAAGATAGACTTGATCTATGGAACACAAATCAGGTTAGCCGTTGCACTTGGGTTGACTTAGCATGTATGAGCCTGATATCAAACAGAGTTAGTTTAAAGGCCAAGAAAGGCCTAAGGGGTTGAAGAACTCCAATCCAAATAAGGAAAGGACTCTAGAAAATTGTGATAACCTCATAACTGTCTCAAAAGAGGCAGATTCCTAAAAGGAATGGGCTGAAAGAAGCAACTCTTAGAAGGAGTAAAACCTCTGAAAGCTATAAATAAGGTAAAACAAAAGAGAATATAGTATGCACAATTGAGAGTTAGAATAGATTTCTTTATTTCGATTCATTGAAATTAAGCTTGTCTAACTTAACTTTCAGAATGCCATCGGCCCAGAGAGAGTTGACACGTTCTCATCATCTTTTACTCTTGTAGGCTTTCTAGTATTCATCTTGGAGGTTCGCTATGTAGATTAAGGCTTATAAAAAAATTCCCTCACAATTGGCGCCGTCTGTTGAAAGCCTTGAAGAAAGATGGATATCGAGAGCTCAGGAGCAGTTCTAGAAGCTTCGCACTCGCAGAGCCATGGTGCTTCAAATCATGGGTTACCTTGGGAATTCCCACAAGACCCGGCTCAGCGTTGGACTTGGGGGAACTATCAACTCTGTTTTGAAGTACGGCCTGTGGTAGCCAACCAATTAGACAAAGAAGGCTAGAGAAAACCTTGTACAATGGGAAACCCTATACGACTAGATAATCGCCTTCGCAGAAACTTGAACCCTAGAGTTTCTGAGAGTGAACTCAGAAGACGTGACCAAGAAATCTCTAACTTAAAGACTAAAATTTGAATAATCAGGGATGAGGTCGCAAATAGAGATGATCAAAGAGAAAGGTAGGACAAGTACTTTGAAAGAATTGAAGATCGGTGCAAGCACGGCTCCAGCCACAAGAAGAGAAGGGCAGACTCCAGGAGCCCAAGCGTTCTGCCCGTTGAGCATCCTTGGAGTCATGCCTTTTGCATCGGACACAGAGCTAGCTCCCGTACAAGAGATCGACACTAGGAAAGGGGTCAATCACACCACCAAAGAGATTACGATGACCTTATGTGATGGTTAGACAACCAATTGTAGGGAAGAATTGTGCAGCCGAAGGGAAGGACATCTTGGGGCGTGATGCAAAAGGTCCAAGAGCATATAACATCTTCTTTGTTCAGGGAGGAGATTGAGAGACATAAGCCACCAAGGAAGTTCACGGCCCAAGCAAATAAATCTCCTTGTGAAAATTCTAAATATAGAGTTTGGTCCGGCCTAAGGTTGGTAGCTACGCTTGAAGAGAGTCAAACAAAAGAAATACCACGTGTAAACTTGGTCCTGCCTAAGTTGGGTAGGTCGGTTAATGAAGGCCAAAATAAAAACTAAGTGTAAACTTGGTCTTGCCTAGGTTTGGCAAGTTAGCTAATGAAGGCCAAATCAAGAAAAATTGTAAGCGAAGAGCTTAGTTCTGCCTAAGTTTGGCAAGTCGACTTAAAGAGAGCTAGGAAGAAAACTAAGCAAAGAGCTTAGTCCTGCTTAAGCCTGGCAGGTTGGCCTAAAGAAGGCCAAAGAAAAAATCTAAGTAAAGAGCTTAGTCTTGCCTAAGTCTAGCAGGTTAGCTTAAAGAGAGCCAAAAAGAAAACTAAGCGAAGAGCCTAGTCATGCTTAAGTCTGGTAGGTCGGCCTAAAGACGGCCAAAGAAAAAATCTAAGCGAAGAGCTTAGTCCTGCCTAAGTCTGGCAGGTTGGCTTAAAGAGAGCCATGAAAAAAACTAAAGCGAAGAGCTTAGTCCTGCTTAAGTCTAGTAGGTCGGCCTAAAGAGGACCAAAGAAAAAATCTAAGCAAAGAGCTTAGTCCTGCCTAAGTCTGGCAGATCGGCTTAAAGAAAACTAGGAAGAAAACTAAGTGAAGAGCTTAGTCCTGCTTAAGTCTGGCAGGTCGGCCTAAAGAAGGCCAAAGAAAAAATCTAAGTGAAGAGCTTAATCATGTTTAAGTCTAGTAGGTTGGCTTAAAGAAGGCCAAAGAAAAATCTAAGTGAAGAGCTTAGTTTTGCCTAAGTTTGGTAGGTCAACTTAAAGAGAGCTATGAAGAAACTAAGTGAAGAGCTTAGTCTTACTTAAGTTTGGTAGGTCGGCCTAAAGAGGGCCAAAGAAAAAATCTAAGCGAAAAGCTTAGTCCTGCCTAATTCTTGCAGGTTGGCTTAAAGAGAGACAGGAAGAAAACTAAGTGAAGAACTTAGTCTTGCATAAGTCTGGCAGGTTGGCCTAAAGAGGGCCAAAGAAAAAATATAAGTGAAGAGCTTAGTCATGCCTAAGTCTAGTAGGTCAATTTAAAGAGAGCTAGGAAGAAAACTAAATAAAGACCTTAGTCTTGCTTAAGTTTGGAAGGTCAGCCTAAATAGGGTCAAAGAAAGTCTAAGTGTTCAAACACTTAGTCCAGCCTAAGTTTGGCAGGTTGGTTCAATGAGAGCCAAGGAAATCCTAAGTGTTCAAACACTTAGTCCTGTCTAAGTCTGGCCGGTCAGCCTAAATTGGGTCAAAGAAAATCTAAGTGTACAAACACTTTGTCCTGCCTAAGTCTGGTAAGTCGACTCCAAAAGAGCCAAAGAAAAACTAAGTGTTCGAACTTAGTCCTGCCTATGTCTGGCAAGTAGGCTTGAAGAAAGCCAAACAAAAATTCCTAAAGTACGAAAAGGCTAATATGTGAAGAGCAACGCTGTTTTAGGAAACGATGAACGACGACATCATTATTGTATCTCTGCTGAAAGGTTGCCCTGGTATTTAATGTATTTCTGCCTCTCTAGTTGCATGAGCAAATTGGCAGAGGATGCCCCACGATCTAATCAGGTCAGAATTTGAAAAGATTATGACAGTTAGCCTAATACAACTCTTATCCCTAAGTTCAGCCAAAAAGGAACAAGGATTGAGGGGCAATTGTGGGCTAAAAGGCCCGTATCTTATGAAAGTAAGCAATCCCACTAAGAAGAGTAGGCCAGCTTATATGAAGACAAGCCTGATCTGCTAAACACAAAGCAAGTCAGCCTTGTGCTTGGGCCGACCTAACAGGTATAAGCCTGATATCAAACAAAGTTAGCTTAAAGGCTAAGAAAGGCCCAAGGGATCAAAGAACTCCAATCCAAATAAGGAAAGGACTCTAGAAGATTGTTGTAACCTTACAACAGCCTCAGAAGAGGTAGATTCCTAAAAGGAATGGGTTGAAAGAAGCAACTCCTAGAAGGAGTAGGATCTTCGAAGGCTATAAATAAGGCAAGACAAAGGAGAAAATGGTACATACAATTGAAAGCTAGAATAGATTTATTTTTTTTCGATTTATTGAGATTAAGTTTGTCTAACTTAATCTTAGGAGTGCCATCGGTCCAAAGAGTGTCGACGCATTATCATCATTTTATGCTCTTGTAGACTTTATGGTATTCATCTTGGAGGTTCGCGACTCTGATTGAGGCTTACAAAAAATTCTCTTCACAAATATGTAAAAATATGTATTGAAATCAATTGAAAACTGTTGAATCTGATTACAAGAAGTGAGAAAATTATGGAAAAGTTATAAAATTCTACTCTAATCTACTCTTAAAGCTCTCAAAGAAATCCTAAAACTCGTAAAAACTAACTACTCCCCAAAACAGGCCTTAGTCTAGGCTTTTATGGACGAAGAAATATAAAAATTCCGTAAAACCATTCGAATGCGTTGACCACTGTTCGAATGCCCATTCGAACGGGCTTTTGATGCTTTTTTAGTTCTCTGAATTTTTTGATGCGTATAGAACCCGGTTCTGACGCTGTGCTCTGCTTGATGTACCATTCGAACACCCTCCGTACCATTTGAACATTTGACCTTTCCGTTCGAACGCGCGTTCAAATGCCCTTGGCATCGTTTGAACACCTTTAAGCTTTTTCGACCGATTTTGTCCTTTTTAAGCCCAGATTTCTGTTTACATCAAACAAACTAAGTTAGTAACGTGTTAGGACTTAACTACATAAATATTCCTATTCTAGATCTAACATGCAACTAATTAGAGCATACTGATTGCACTTTTGTTTCAATCGAACCGAGCTCTAGTAACTTGATTTTTTTGTAGTGTATATAAGTTTATTGAACTGAGTTCGAGTGGAGTTTAAAAAATTAACGAGATTTAAAATATGTTTAACAATGACTTGTTCATATAACAAACTGATCTCAAAAAAAATTTTAACGAGCTGAATACGAGTAGAGTTGGAGTAGCTTATTTTGTTTTACAACTCTTGAAATCCTGGCCAAGTTTAACCCAAAATAAGTTAATCATTATTTGACCCCTCACAACTTTGGGCTTGCAGTTTATGTCCCATTTTTTTTATTAATATATCCCACACCATCAATTATGTCTTATTTATCAATTCAAAAAAAATATTTTTTTGGGAACATAAGAACAAAAACACATATTTCGAGGTATAAGGCCAAAAGATGGGACTAGTAATCTCGTTGTGCAAAAGAAGTTCAGTATAAACAATTTGGATATGGTCCTTTATCCCACACACAACCAAATATTTCTGGTAGATCAAGATAAAGCAATCCGATGATCTGGGCTTACCGACCCAATAACAAAATCATTCTCTGCTGGATTTTTAATTCCAGGATTTAATATCCCCTGAATTCAGCGAAATAAATGGGGCCAATATAGTCAATGTTTTTTCCACTTTGCTTAATAGTAATTTTTACATGCCATATCATGTGTACCTGAAGTGGCACATTTCTAGCAATTTATGTATATATACCAACATTTATACATAGAATATGCCTCACCATGCAAAAGGATACTTAAGAAAGAATTGCACCCACAATTATCTTAATCTCCTCAACTGATTCCCCTAGTAAAATGGGACCAATAAATCACTATCCGATTCAAAGAGGGTGTCTATGTTACTTGTATGAAAGACTCTTGAAGGGCAGTCTCAATCATATTAGCAGAAAGAGTATACTTTTTAGAGGTGAATAATACATTTCAGTATCCTTAGTAAGTGTATGAGGTAAACAAAATTTAGAGTAATGCTATAGAAGCAAAAATAATTATACAGAATTTTGTACTTGAATTTGAGCATTTTTTTTATTATGCGGTCGGGAGTGCTTAGGTCATCTTTTGTGCATCTTAACTAATTTGCTCTCCTGTTTGGTTAAAGCTAGACCATCTACTCCAGTAGGGAATTCACGAAAGATAAATTTCTTGCAGCCTGATCCTAATAGAGTTGTCAAATTTCGAATTTAGGACGTCTAGGTTTACAACTCGTTCTCTTAGAATTGAATTTCAACAGTTTATTTTAAAACAAAACAAAACTATTGTTAAGATGGCTCTTAGTTATGAGAATGCCCATCACATCATTTTGATAGAATTTTTTGTATGATTCACTTGTAAGATTAAAATTTTCTTTGTGCTTAACTACTTACACTACTTATTGAATTAATTAAACTCATTTAAGAGTGGTTAGTCATTAGCCCATCAACATTCAGTATCGAGACTAGATTGGAAGAAGAAGGCGATTCCAATTGTTGATTCATAATTGGTACAATTGTAGGAGTATAATATTATGTAAACAAAATATGTGTACAAGCTTTCTATTCAAAATTATGTGGCTGTTTAGGTTCACTTTATTTCAAATAAAAACATTCATTATTTTAACTTATAATTTTAAAAATTCAACTATCATACTTTTGTGATTGAGTTTTGTATATAAAAAATTCTATAAGAATAAAATTTTCTCCTCCTATTTATTGAATAATGCTATAAACAAATAAAATATAATATGTAAAAATAGTATACAAGATGATGTGATTAGAATGAGACACTTGTCATTTTAAAAACAAATTACCCAACAAAATTAATTTCTAATTACAAAATGTCAATGTCATATCCTCCTTGTAAAGAATTTTATATAAAAGTTATGTAAAAAGAGAAGTTTGCTTATTAAATGACTTACACAATTTTTTTTTCAAAAGGGATCAAATACAACTATATTAGTAAAAAGGGAGAGTTAGTAGGGATGAAGAAGTTAGTATGGTAGTAAACTAATTTTATAGAGAAGAAACGACAAGATGATCAAATAGTATTATTTGTTTAAAAAATCACACTTTTACTTTGACTCGAACTCTCGACCTTGAGATAGGATTATAATTATTGGGCCAAACGTTGGTCACTTACCCAATTGACTCGAATACCGTTGTTTTCTATGTGTTTTTTTTTTCTCTTGTTGCAAGTTATTCAGCCATTCGATTGACTGTTGTATTTGCACAAAACCATCGTGCTGTATTTGAACAAAATCACGTTTACACAAATTATATAAATTTTATATACATGAGGAATGAGTAATCACAAACAGGTGTAAAGAAGTATCGAGTAGTGACCTCTCTTTGTCACATTATATGCACGCTTCAAATATGGAGATAAAGCTATGTTATAGTCAAAATCGAGAATATTTTGAGGTTTAAGGTGCCTATGTGGCTATGCCTATGCCCCTACAAAAGGTGACCAAGTTCAGTTAATTATTCAGTACCCAACTGCAAGAGAACAAATCCACTTGCTTGCATGTGTGATATGATTTAGCTACAGCATTACGTTAAATCAATCAACCACACATCGAATATCCTTAAATGAGTTCCTTTGAACTGACTAACTTGTGTTTTGACAACTTTGAACGTGATCCTCGATACCAGGGACCATACAAAAAAAACAAAAAAACCACGTGATGAATTGGACGGTCATGGTCATTTTACCATACATACACGTCGATCGTGATCGTGACCGTTGCTGACTCTTCCAAAAAGTTGGTCGTGTACATGTGTGGCATCGGTTTTTAAATTTATATTTTTGTTCTTTGGTGTTTTAAAAAAACAAAAACAAAAGAAAGTTCAAAAACACCATTGTCTCTACTCTGCTTTCATTTTCATATGAAAATGTTTATTGAAACTTGAAAAAGCAATTCAAAACTTTTTTATTTTTATTTTTAAAATTGAGATGTTTTTAAAAAACTTTACAAAAACTGTTTCCTAAAACAATTTACCAGATGAGTTTTTTGTGTATCAATTTACATTGTTTTTTTTTCGAGACGAGATAAAGTCCTCGAAGGCAAAACCAAACGTGCTATAATGCCTTGAGAAAATGTTAAATCAACATCTACTTTTAATTTCTCTATTAAGCAAGAATTATGACAAATTTCCCCCGTCCTTGTTGGGTATCAATTTTATCTCGGTTAGTCTCAAGGATATATGTATTGTGGACAGTATTATTATCAGAACCCCTAAATTTTTATCACCACAAAAGCATTTAATGATACTTCGCTCTTCATCTCAAGGGCAATTTTATTATGAAAACTACATTTTCTGTCATGACAAAAGCATAAAATGATACTTCACCTCGGCAACTCATGCTACATGCCCTCAAAACCATGGTAAGATTTGTTTTTGTTGTCACCTCAACTAGCAAAACAGCTGCAATTTCTAGATGAGTCACAAGCTTAGGCAGTTGAAGGCACACAAATTGTTTCTACTCTATGACCAGAAGATTCTGCATGAAGATAGCTACTGCCTAGCAACCAGAGTTTGGTACACCTAATTCATAAGACCCAGACTGCAAGAGAAGGTTCTTTTTGTTTGACACTGGACCAAAACACTAGACTAGTCTTTGCACTTTCTCTATTTTATCATCTACAGTTCATTTTTAGAATGTTCTCTGGCCCACTGGTTTAGACTCTTACTACATTTTTCTGTTTATAATTATATATACGTATATATGATCTTTAGGAATGTAACTTTGCATGCACCAAGGGTAATTATCTCCATTACATGCACCAAGGGTTATGTCCTGTTCAGTGAAGAAAATTCAGAGTGCAATGCTTAATTTCCTGAAGAGAATGACATGAAAAGCACAAATTGATTTCCCCTAGTGCCATTGATAGCACAAAGGCTATAGTTATGTTTGAAGTAACTTTGACTTATGCTAAAACAATGTATAATTAATAAGTATTTGAGTAAGATACTAGTTGCTTTGGTGAAATCCGCAATTGTTTTGGTAAGAATCGGTCCCAACTTGAATGAACTTAAAATCACATATTGTTAATTTTTGCGTTCTTACCATTATAAACTCTGAAGAGTAATGTTGTACAAACAAATTTTTTTTACAAAAATTGAAATACATAATGATGCATCAGTTTATGATACTTTTATATCAAACTAAAACAAATACTATTTTAGCTCATAATTTCATGAACCTCCTTCAATGACCCTCCCAACCCATCAACTTGAGAGAAGGCTATTGATACAACTATCAAGGTAGTGGATTTGCCCTCTCAAAAGGAATAAAACTGATTTTCCATTTTCTTTCTGTTTAGAATTCCTTTCTTCACCACCAGGGCAATAATGCAAAGATACAACAAAATTGTATTTTTTTGTCAGATATCTTAAAACTCTATCAATTTTTTTTCTTTTTATGTTATGTTTGGAATTTGAATTTATCAAGAAAAAAAGAAAAGGAAAAGAAAAAGAAAAATGAGAGAAAAAAGAGAAAAAAAATGAGATATTCTAAATTCTTACTTATTTTTTGTTTTATGTTCTTTTACCCTCTATTTTCTTTAATAGCTAAACATACGGTATAATTTCATATGTTTTTCTCTTTTCTTTTTCCTTACAAATTCCTTGATTTAAATATAACGTTAGGGTAAAGAGTAAACATCATTAGTAGGAATGACAGTGGACCGAAAAAAAGTAAAGATTTGACCGAACTCGTCCTGTTTGGAGAAAGGATGGAGAATACAAAAAGAAAATAGAGGCGGGGATGGAGGTTAAAATGAAAATTCATACGAGTATAGAAGCGGAGATGGACCAAAGTTTCTCCTTGCCCCGCTTCCTCTGCTTTTATATTTTATATTTTATTTTTTATATACCTGATTTTTAGACTTAAGTTTTACAATTTTTAGAAACTGGCCTTGTGGTGTTCGATGGTTCTGCTTTGAGTCATGGGGATGCAGTTTTAGGCTTTAGGGCTTACATAAAAAATTCATGCCACTTAATATCAGGTCCAGATTTTTTGGGATGGTCAATGCTGGGTCTGGAGTCTGGACCAGTATTGAGCATGTATTAAGCTATGTCAATGCATGCTTATGTCAGGTCCAGATTTCTTCTTCTTCTTTTGTTTTTTTTTTTCCCTTCTTTTATGTTTTAGCAAGTGTAAGGCTGTTTAGTTGCTAGATGCTATAAATTCCTTTTTTACTTGTAAAATCCCATTTTTTATTTAGTTCAGCGCATAAAATTTTGTTGCACTTAACCGTACAATGCAGTTGCTAAAACCTGTCATTAGATTAGTAGAAACCTGTCATTAGTAGATTAGATTAGTAGAATTATTATTTTTATAAAATGTTTTTCTTTGATTGTTTTATCAAATTAGATCATGTCTAACTATTAATTTTTGATTCCTTTTTGATCTCAAACTATTCAGAACGTAGGCCCAATTTGGTCAGTTTGAAATCTTGGTAAAACAAAAAAAAATGCTTTGGCTTGAACTTGTGCTTGGGCTCGAGACCGGGGTGAAAGCGGGACAAGGATGGAGGCAGGGTAGAGATAGCCTTGTACCTGTAGATGCGGGAATGGAGGTCTCCACCTTTATTCAAACAGGGATAAAGGTAGAAATGGAGATGATTTTTTAAAATGAAGACGGAGATAGATATCCTGATCTCCGCCTCTCCCCATTTATTGTCAGCCCTCATCATTAGTTTGTAACTTCTCTATAATATTGATTGTGTTCAGAGAAACGCCTATCACTTTTTTACAATAACCAAGCAAGCTAATAGTTTTAAGTACCACAATATGAAAATGTCAATGCTACAACAAACTTGACAAAGAGACCCCAAAAACAAAAAAAAAAAAGAAAGAAAAACTAAAATTTACAAAATTCATCAACTCCCAGCATTGCATCCCCTGCTATCTCAAAAACTTGATAAGCAAAGACAGAGAAATAAATTACAAATGGGATTTTAACTAGTCATAGAGGACCAAAAAAAAAAAAAAAAAAAAAAAACGAAATAAAAAAAAACAAAGCATGGAGAAGTTAGAAAATCTTGATTCAGCAAGGACTAGCACTCTCTGTTGAGCTCAGAAGTTGTTCCAAGTACTCTGCACCTAAATCTTCCAACACCATCACACTCTCTATCTTCAGCTCTCTCCCTTTGCTCCTCCTGCTCATGGTTCTCCTCCTGATTGTGTGTCTTTTCTTCAGAGCCACCACCGGAGAACACCACTCCTCCGAGCTATACTTCAATTCATGAAGGGATTCGCGAACCCTTTCCACCGGAAAATTGAGAATAGCTGCAGGGCCGCGCAATGCAAAAGCCGCTTGATCATAAGCCAAAGCTGCAGCTTCTGCACTGTCAAACGTGCCCAACCACACCCTTACTCCATTCCTAGTCGAATCCCTTATTTCGGCTGCAAATTTTCCCCATGGCCGCCTTCTTACCCCTCTGTAGGACTTTTCTTTGGTGGGTTTGCCTTCGGATTTTGAACTAACCTCCTCTTCCTTGATTGGACTAGAGGAAATGGTTTCGGATGTTTCTTGGGCGGCTTCTGCTAGGACTCCGAAAAGAAGCATCTCCTCGGAGTCATTTTCATTGAAAGGGAGGGAATTGTTGAAGTTGATTCCATTCCAGGAAAAGGATTCCGGTGATCCAAAAGAAGACTCAGGGGATAAATCGGAGGATAGGGAGTGGAATACAGAGGAATCCATTTGAATTAGAAGAAGTTTTGCTTTGAAATGCTTTTGGAAATGGTATGTGACTATTCCTCTGTTTCTTAGTAGTCCATACTGGGGTGACTTGCCTCCTTTAAATACCCAAAAGGGGAGGGAGGATTTGAATGTGAAACGGGATGCGAAAGATGGTATCTTGAACGGGAAAAAAGTGAAAAGAAAAGAGGGGTTAAAAGGGTAGAAAGAAGGAATAATGGCCAAGGAGGATGTCTTTGCATTATTTTATAGTTTTGTTTTTTTGTGGGACCGTACCAAATGGGGATAAATGCCCACATGGGTCAAATGAAAGGCGGCCAGGTCAGACAGGCACTATGACATCAGCCCGATAATCTTCTTTTGTGGCCTAAACTGATCCTGGACTTCCACTTGGCATCCAAGTGCCATGTAGTGATTTTTGCTCCAAAACTAATTTTGTTTTACATATTTTTCATACAAAAATCATATGGTTATTCGTTATCATTTTATTTTAAATCAAAATACTTATTATTTCAACACATATTTTTAAAAATATCATTGTTGCATCATTTTGATTAAGTTTTTCATAAAAATATTATATGAGTAAAGTTTTCATGGTCAAAATAGTTGGTAATAGAATAATAGAGGAAAGCTATGTATACATTTTTTTTTTCTTTTTTCACTGTTTTGTACCAAATTATTGTGATTGATTCAATATTTTATGGAGATATTTATGAAAAAGTTCAAGTGAATCATATCATGCAATTTCCAAGAAAAATGAAACAGAAAGAGAAAAAGAAAATAAAAAAGACAAAGCATATCGGGATATAAGTAGTGAAACAAAACTGTCACAATTTATTATCTTTAATTAGATTTGTCTTGTTAGGCTATTGTATAGTAGTGGACTGCTTAGAATAGCTAACTATATGTGTTATACCTGTAACTAAGATTAGGAAAATGTTTTTTTTCTTTTACAGGTTTAGGAATTAAAGACAAAGGTTTTACAGGTTTTTTTAAAGAGGAAATTGAGTTTAAAATCCTATAGTTTACCCCAGCATCTAGCATTAACTATGAATCTACTATTTCAGTGAACTATTGCATTCAAGCTACTGTAAAAGGTATCTAGATTTCCACTTCAAACAATGAGTTCAACTTTGTCACTGGTGAGGAGATGGATTAACCCTCTTGTAGTTATGTGTTCGACTAACTCTCCACCCTCTCTCCTAGGACTTTGGCCCTATGATCACGGGCGGACCAATGTATGGGCCAAGGGAGCCTGTCCTTTCCTGAATTTTTAAAATTATGCTTAGACCTTATAAATTTTATAAATTTATGACAAAAATTAGTACTTTAGCCCCTTTGAATTTTTGAATTTATATTGATATCCCTCAAATTTTTGAATATTTAGGATACAAATTGAGTATTAGTTTTCAAAAATTCAAATTTTTTTTTATCTTAACTCTCAAAATTTTAAAATTTTTATCTTGACCCCCTCAAAAAAATTTCTGGGTCCACCCCTCTCTATGATGTACCCGAAAAAAAGCTTGATTATTGGTCACAATGGCATGCGCATTTCAAACAGTATAAAGCTTGGACAAATCCTTCATTGCCTTGCTTCAAGCTTGGACTGGGAATTTCAATTCTGAGATTGAGCTCAAGCTATGCCCAACTCAGCAAGAACACATAACCATTGATTAAGAGATGGGTAATGTTAATTGCTTTGGTAACATTTTTGAACTTATTATGGAAAAAAAAATCACTGGATTTCTTCCATATAAACCTACCGATTGTAATTTATCATTTGGAGGTAACTTTTTTTTATCTGTTTTTGGCTTTGGCTTACGGTTTTCTATTTATTTAGTAACTTTTAGACAAGAAACTGTAAAAAAGCCACAAGTCAATACCATTGCCCGGCTCCACCATACGTTCTAGTCTCAGACAGTCATGTTTTGGCTTCCCATCCAAAAAATTCTTCTATGCTCTTAAATTTCCATAGACCATTCTTCTACAACTTCCATTCAACATTACATGAATTTTAATAATGCCATAAAGCCGCACCGAAAGAATGTGATTCACTATAGAGTTGGCTGTTTTTGTTTTTTATTCATGTTTTCTTGTAGTTCTTGGCAGAGATTTATAGCTAAGCTTGTCATACGAAGTTTCCTGGATGTGTCAAGATGGCCTTTACCAGCGTAGGATTAGTTGTTTTGATAAAACAGGTTTACAAATTTTCAAATACAAGTAGTTTTCGAAAGCACTTCTTAGCTACAAAATTTGACCGATTGCGGATAATTCTGGCAAGGAACCCTTGAAATTGATCTAGAAAAGTCACACCAACCGTGATGTGCGCAGCTTAGAAAGATTAAAACTCTTGTTATTAAAAATAAAAAAAAAACAAAATCTCATATTGTCTTTACTTTACTAAGAGATTCCTTATATATTATTAGGTTAGTTGCCCACGTTTCGTCACACATGCAAAGTAAGAATTTGGAAACAATCCTACTATGCTATGGTATCGTGTCACGATTTCATATCGGAGGATTATGGGGTATTACTTAAGTATACAATCCATACACCAGGCAAACTCTTAAAATCCTTTTAAACTTCTGAGTGCATCACGGTCGCATCGGTCATGTGGGTCAATCTATATTAACAATATCTCGTGATTAGTTGAGAGACCCTAATATGGCTGGGGGCCGCCCCAAATGGGCTAATTTGTGACGGCTTGAATATGAGATCCTTGTGCTCAACAGAGGCCTTTTTCCAACTACTTAGGTCTGCCACATTAATTTTTTTACAGTTTTGTGGTAAAAATGAATTGTAGACTTGTCAACCATACCCAATTCCTTGTTATCATCTACATTTTCTTTATGATTTCCTCCTCTGCAAAACATTGAGATTCATGTGAAATCATCGGGCAATAATCTTAAATTGCTGCCAACCTTCACACAACTCTCGTTGGCTTTAAAGGCATGCAATGATAATGACCTTTTATATACACAAAGCTATGAAAAAAAAAAAACAAAAATTTCTTCAAGCATTGTTTCTAAGGGTTTGTAATTATCTATAGAAATCATTATCCGAACTGCTGGACTATCAATTAACATTTTGAAATTGATGGTTTCAATTGTCTAGATACAGGCCCCTTTGAAGCTCATGAATTGTTTCTTAGTCATCAAAATTGAGAGAGTTATCTTTGAGCTTTGAAAGTCCCCCCCAAGAAACGGTGGATACTGTGATTTGAAAGTGACCTGTCATTCAAGTATGGTATCTTTGAAATTCAAGCTTGAACTTTCCAGGAAACCCATTTTGGGATAATTTTCTAAGTATCTAGGTTTTCATAGACAACAAAATTTCACAATTTCTAAGCAGATAGAAAACCAATGTGAAATGATTTCAAGCATGCCGTGGTTTCCTTCCTAGCTCCTTCCACATGTAGACCACTAATCTAATTTTATTGTCACTATATCTCTAGCAAGGTGACAAGGCGACGTCGCTCTTAACCTAATCGTTCTTAACGTATTTTGTCAAAACTGTTATAGTGTTGTGATACTTGTTTGGCGAACAAAACAAAATGAGAAAAGTTAGGTAAAGGACACAATCATAGTTTGAAGAAATTAATAGCCAAAGTGGAGTGCATAATTTTTGTGATGTGGTTACTTCCTAGTCATTTTTTATTTCTAAAAGCATGTACTGTCACAAATTCTCCCCCTAATTACCCTCTTTTTTCCTTCTCTGTATTTATGTCACGATTTGAAACTTAAGTTCTCTTTTGGATTAACATTTTTACCCTTCCTTTCACTAGTTTTTCTTTTTTTGTTAGCTTTTAGTCGTGGTTTTCAATAAAAAGTCAAAAATCTAAACAAAAAGTTCATAATAAAGCAAAAATAAATAAATTTTAGTTGAAAATAGCTAATAAAATGAAAAAAACGAGTAAAAAAGGTCGGTAAAAAGGTTAATCAGCATGAAGATATTTGTAACTAACTAAAGTGGAATGAGATTTGGATAACGTAGTATCTTATTCTTGCAACTCCTCATAGAAATCTAACATTTTAAAACAATTTTTTGAAAAAAAAAAAAAGCAGGCCCCTATAATTTACAATACCATCATTGTTTTCTTGAAAAATCCTCGCTACTCTAAACCCTTAAAATGACATTTACACAGGAATTTCATCATTGATAATGACATTTTTTTGTATTGTACCGCAGTTTAAGCCGATTGAGATGGCAGTTTGGCGGCATGACCCGTGGCATACAGGGGAGTTACGAAGGACATGCATGATTGAATTATTTGATGTAGGGAAAAAAAGTTCAAACAGTTAAAAGTAATAACAACGGCTCAATATTCATCTATTTTAATATGTAAAAATAGCATAGTACAAGATGTTTACCTATTTTACTTGTCAAAAATATTTTTAAAATTTTTAAATTTTGATATTTATTTCTTTTTATTAGTTAAAGTAATCAAGAGTAATTTTAACCGTTCTAATTCTTTTTGCAATTGAAAGTTACTTTTTTTCCTCTCATATTTCTATTACTGCTTCAAATAGTTTTGTTTAGTCCCAATATTTAAAAATATAGTAGTGGGAATTTTTTTTTAAAAGAATTGAACACGCATTGCGTGGGGCCCACACTCTTGTACCTATTAAAATAGGACATAGGGTATTTTGTTATTTAACAACATAGTTCGTAATTAATGAAGGAATTATTAATGCGATAAATAACACAAAATAAAATATAATATATATGAGTATTGAAAAATCTTGTGCTACCTAATTACTATACTTTTTTCTGTTGCAAAGAGAACACGCGGTAAATGAATAATTGTTAGAAATGTGTCACATAATGTTGCGTTTCAATTCAAAAACATGATTGAAGTCCTAGTAAATATGAGAAATGGTAGCTGCTTTTGTAACCGTAGCTTGGTAACTGTCGAGAGGGACCTAAAAATATGTGAGACGGGCAAAGACAAAGTAGACTATCCACATCCAGGCAGATCTTATTATTTCCCACAAAATTGGGTCAAAATAGGAGTAGGAGTAGTGTAGAAATTTAACTGTGTCCAAGGTTTTTTTTGTCGTGTTAAACAGTCTAAATTTTTCTTGTACTTTTAAAACTTCATGTTTGTTTGTGGGATAAGACAATTACAGGTAAATAAATAATAATAGATGATAAATAATACTATGATATGATGAAAAATTATTCATACTATGTTTAGGATGTGATAAGTATTATTATATTATTATATTTTTTATTATAAGATTAATATTAATAATATATTCTATTGTAATATACTTATATAATATTATATTAATATACTATATCCGTAATAGAATGGTAAAATATATTATTTCAATTTTATCACAAGAGAAGAGATATATAATATCACTTCCTTCATAGTATTATATCTAGTAATATTTATTTATTTATTTTTTTGCCAAATATGAGTTTCGTAAGTTTAACATGATACCATCTGCAATCCTCCATCTCTTATCTCTCAAACAAACTTGACAAGTTAATAAAATTTCTTTCGTTAATCTTCATTTGTCCACCATTTGATTCCTTACATGTTTGCGAGTATTCCGTCGAATGATTTATCTGTCGAGCAACACGGGTTCTTCATGAATCGACATACATTCTTAATCTTCTATTTTTGCCATCCAAACAAAAGATAAGATAATTGCTTAGGTGGAGTATGGAGAGTTTAAATGGGTGCCTCATTATTTTAGCAATTGAAGCAATGTCATTACTAGCATAATGTTGTTTTTTCCCTCATTCAGAACTCCCAAGACCATCATTAGACCTCCATCAAATTCTTAGTAAAATTGATAATCATGACTATGAGAATAGTAAAGGGAAAATGAATTTAAAAACGAATAAATAATGAAGGAATGGAAAAATAGTTCAATGGTTAGAAATGACTGAATACTCAGTGGTAATTTTTATTAAATAGTGATACGTGATGGGTGAATACGTCAATAACTTGAGTTTAAAGAGTAGTGAAGAGGCTTTTAAGAAAATAACCTATTAGATTTTGCCAAGTGATATTTTTTTTTAAAAATCTTTCAATTACTCTGCTAACTTAAGTTATTGATGTATTTAGCCATCACGAGTAGGAATGGCAACGAGGCGTGTTTAGGTCGGGGGACCTCTAACCAATTCTCGTCCCGCCATGGTAACTCGCCTGCCCAGTCCCGCTTAACCCCTTCCCAAACTAGCTCCATCTTGCCCCACTTTCTTTATTTTAGTGTTTTTTTTAAACATATCATGAATAAAACAAGAGATAAAAGTATAAAAAAATAATAAAAAAATCACAATAATTATATTTTAATAAAATATATACATATAAAAATAAATATATAATTATAAACGGGGAGGGTTTGAGTCGGGACGGATTTTTGTACTTTGTTTCAAAACTTGTCTTGCCCTCAATTAATATCATCTCATACCCGTACCAAGCGCGAAGGGGTAGGACAGGGCGAGAACTCGAGATATCAAATTATTTTACCATCTCTAACTATGTATCATAATAAGAATTATTACCTAATTTTCAATACTACTTGACTTTTTTCCGAACGAATAAATCTTGAATTCTGGCCACAGAAATGCACGCGAGTCACTGTTGGAGGGCTTTGCCTGCTCGTTAGGCATGCTATGATGTTTACAGATTCAGAGTACATGGCCTCTTCTCATACTTCCATTTTTCCACGTTTGGATTGTGACCCCCATTTGCGTCTCTCTCTCTCTCTCTCCCCAAGGACTAATTTCCGGTGGTTATCTTCGTGTCCCGTCGCCGTCGCTGGAGAATTCCTGCAACCTCAGTTACTATGGTCGCTCTCAATCCACTGAAATGTACACACAGCCATTGATTGGTGGGGGGAGGAAACCTCTATCTCCATCAGACTTTAATATTCAGAATCCTTCAGCTCCTTTTCTTTTTATGTCACATGTTGATAAATCAAATCTAATAGTTTATGTTGGTGCCTCATTTAAACTCATTATATGATTTTGTTAGTTTTATACATGTAGCAAGTGAAATTATGGGTTGTGGAAGCATGTCCTAAAATTTTGGAAAAAATTGCTCGTGTAATAGACTTGCATATTCAGTTTGTGTTTATGTCATATGTATTAACGCTAGTTTATTTTTGAAAAAAAAAAAGAGAGAAATAAAAAAAGAGAAGACCTGCCCTACTTTTTCAATCGGTTGAAAATTAATTTTTCTTCTCTTTCCATTTTTTGCGCAAGTCTCATTTGGCAATTTTGTTTCATTTTTTGTAATGTTATGAGTAATTTGATTTTGAATAGGATAGTAATAGAATTATTGTTATACTGCCCTCAAAAAAAAAAAAAAAAAAGCACAAAAGAATAATAAGGTACCGGAATAAAATTTTATAATTAAGTGATTTTTCATATGTTAGAAGACATCACCTATTAATATCGCAGTCTTGTGTGACACGGTATGATTTTTTCGAATAACATATGAATAATATTTTTCTTTAAAGAAAAAAAAACTTAAATCGTATGTGGCATGCATGAAAAAATACACATAATTTCCTGCTATTGCTATTTGTTTTTTTTTTTGGTCTTTGTAATCATTGATGATCATTTTGCTTCTTTTTTTGTTGTAATACTTCAACTACATTGTTAGATGTCAGTAGTATCGAAGTATGATTTAATTTATCTGTTTTTAATTGTTGAACTTTTTTGGCATACATGTTTTTTGTGTACAGGGAAATGGAGCAAACTCATGTCTCCTATTCTACACACAACAAAAAAACTAATGGGTTCCTAGTCTCCAAGAAACTAATGGGTTGATTGAGAAAGTGTTGCAACAACAAAAAAAAAAAGTAACACATTTTCGCAAAGTTAGAATTGGAATGGTGTTGAAAATAAGGTAAGAAAACTAGAGTCTTTTGGTATGATTTGTTCATACTCAAGCATTTCCTTATTAGAAATAATAATTTTGTCAATAATTTGCAAGGAGGTGGTTAGAAAAAATATATCCACCTACTTGAAGTTGAAGCCTATTAATGTATTTCCATTCTTTCTTCTTCTAACCGGAAAAGTATTTCTTTTTTCTTTCTTTTTTAATTAGAAGAAAATTGCGATATTGTTGTTAGTCACTCTAAAAGCAATTTGTTTGAATGATTCGTGTCTTACTTAAAATTGATAAATTGTAGATATTTGTCAGCTTTCAAGGAAGTTTAGTAATTAGAGGTGGACTCAAAGAGCCATGCCCTGAATAAGTTTTCCAACGTCATAAAAGAAGAAGAAGAAGAAGATAATGGTAAATCTAGCCACTTTAATCCTATGCCAAATTTTGGAACCCCTTACAACTCTTTCAACTAAGAGTTCTTACATGTATTTAGTTTAATTCAGTTATACATTTAAAATCAACTACGATTGCACTAAAAACAAAAAAAAAAAACAAAGGCACGGACATAGATACAGACATGCTCCCGGCATAAATTTCTTAAATAATCTTTTTTCTCTTCTCCCTTCCCCTTCCAACAACCACTACCCAAAACATAAAAAATAAAAAAAAGGAAAAATTCCCTTCTTGAACTATAAATTTAGCCGAAGACCATTAATGGCCATTAAAGGTGGCAACTATCTAATATTATTTAAATTCAGGTTGGGTTAAGCTTTCTTGAAGTTTTGGGCGCAATGAACTTGGGGTGTCAGCCTAAAGCTAGGCAATTTTGAACCAACAGATCATATGGGGGAAAAAGTTAAAAAAACTTGGAAATACTCTTCTTTTAAAAATTTATTTGACACTTATGTTCTACTAACGATATGACTTTTAATAGGCCCAATTGAAAGAACCAATTTACATAGCCGACACCAAATTATTAGAATAAAGACTTGTTGATGTTGAGTTGAGTTGAGTTGAGGATTTTTAAGGAAGTACAAGTTTGAGTCATTGTGGAAAATCTAGAAGCCTGCCAAAAGATTGTTAGTTGCTTTTTCTTTCTGGTATTTTTTTTTTTTTTTTTTGGACAGCAAACACACACACCCCAAGTATACAACCCACGGTCCGAAAATATAAACACAAATCCCAAGCAACTTGAGCAAACAAAAAAAATTGTTGTTTATATTTGCTTTAATTAATGGCGAAAAGAATGGTTGAGCCAAAAAAAAAAAAAATTATTACATCGTCGGTGGGACTTAGCCAAGAACTTGAGCTACCTTGTTGTAATCTCTACCCATAAAGTTGTGGTACCATGAAAGCAAACTTCTTATACCTTTATCACTATCTCCAATCATAACATTGTTACACTTAACATTATTAGGTCTTTTAATATCACAGACCGTAGTCAAAATAAGAACAAAAAAAAATACTTACATGTAACATTGTTAGGTCTTTTAATATCACTTTTCGAATTATCGTATTTATCGTGAATACCTTCTCACATAAAAAAAAATTAAATGTTGTATCTATCCTTTACTTAATTAATAAGGGGTTATGGTGAGCCATTTATTTGTTTTTGTTTTCAGAAGTCATTGTGATGAAAATGAATGCTTCGAATATTTTTTTTTTTGTAAACATGGATATATCAAAGTCTTTATATAGTATATCATGAAGCATGTCACATAATTTGTAGATGTTACATTTAATAGGCTCGATTAAAAGACCCATTGCTAATTCCTTTCAAAAAGTAATAAAGAAACTTTAGGTACGGTTACCTCTAATTAAGACTTTGAAAGGTATCGTTAATATATATACACATATATTACTAAAGTGATCATTGACCACAGAATCAGGGTGTAATCAATGGGATTTGAAACCTCATGTTTAGGAATTCCAAATGATGATTTTATAATTTATATAACTAGGAAGATCAAAAGTGATATGCACTCTCACAGTTCAAATACCATCAGCTGGCCTATTATTTAAATGCAATTGTACCATCACTAGAGTCCCATTCGTCCCATTAAATATTAAACATCATAGCCTAAAAAAATCAAATCAAAAGTGAAGAAGTATGAGCTAGCTAGTCATGGTGGATGAATGTAGTATAAAACTAGAATTTCAACGTCTTTTCCCTTCTGGAGATGTAATTGGTACATGCATCAATATATATTTAATTATGAATTTGCTTTAGTCCTACGCACTTTATTGAAATGTAGTCAGAAATTAAGATTCACCACGATGGAATAACTTATTAACGATGACTTATTTTGTATTTGTTAATTAGAGCGTACTCCTTAACGGGGGCCAAACCGTGGTGCATTATTAACTAGTTAGGCATATGGGTCCCGGTGATTTGTGTAACTACTCTATCAATTCAAATACCGCCACTGCAGCTGCCACCCATTACCACCTGTCACCCACCACCGCCATTCATTATCACTATTCATCATCACTATTCATCATTCACTACCGTCAACCATCACAACTCACTAGTTGCCACCGTATTGCTATTGCTACCACCCATTGCCACCACTATAACCCATCATTACCACTACCCACTAATTTTAAATAAATACCAAATTAATAAAACTTAATAATAATTTTGAGTTACTAAATATGTTATTTATTTATTTATTTTTTTGCATAAAAATAAAAATAGAACACAAAAAACTAATAGCAAAAATCTTAAAATTGTCAGTGTTACCAAATTTTTCATAAAATGACTTCATTACATTCCAGCATCTTAACAAATGTAACTAAATATAGAATAAGAATAATCATTTCATTTTATGCTTGCAACTAAATAGTAGAATTAACGTGATCTTTCTCATCTCATTCTCATTTCATTTCATTCCTGCATACCAAACAAAACCTTAGTTCATATCATAAGCAGGCCATGGAAGATAACTTCATTAGCCTGAAATCAAAAGATTGAACAATCAACGTAAAACAAATAGAACATTGTGTTTTTACTTATAATGGTTAGGCTCAATGAATCTACAATTAAGAGAACAATTTTACCGCCTCTCTCTCTCTCTCTCTCTCTCTCTCATGGTGGCCATACTCGGAATCACCCAAAGCAAGTGTGCAAATATATTTGAACCTATGAATCACTGAAAATGTACTTAGTTGATCATCCGAAATATAAATCAGCAATTCGAGTCTCATTTTATTGTCTTGTTAATTTTAAATGAAAATGAAAGATGTCTGAAGTAGGAAATAAATCTAGATACCAAATAAAAGGCCTTCGATATTTTCAATGTTTTTTATACCAAACTTGTTAAAGTGTGCAAGAGCTCAAGGGTGGAGCAAACTCATGTGGGGTAGCTGTCCTCTTTAAATTTTTAAAAATTACATTGTTACCTACAATTTCAAAAATATTTTTCAATGCCCCTAAAAATTTATAAAAGCTCCTTTTAGATTTTCAAAAATAATTTTTTATTTGCCTTGAAAATAAATCTTAGTTGTGATGGAACTATGCATATAACTAATGTTGTGGTTTTACATTGGGGAACAAGAAAGGAAAATTGGCCTAGTGGCCCCGTGGTAGGTATGGTTCTCATGTTAATGTATGAGGTCTCAATTTCTATTCCTCTCAAAATTCTATTGTGGCTAATTATTATTCATACAATATGTAAAATTTACATGGTTAGTGTGAATAGTACCTTTACATAAACTCGAGAGAGTAATCAGTCGAATATCTGGACATCTTATAGCACAAACGGACAGTAGTATATTCAGATTTCTACAAAATTTAGGGCTCAATTTTCTTCTTTGTAGTGAATATGTGAAATCAGATGGGCTAGATCTGGGGTCTAGGATGCGTCCCAATCTTTAGTTTGGAATGTCCCCAGTTCAGGTTGGGTCAATCTTGGCCCAGACTTTTAGCAGCAGCTTTGAAAAAGATTTTCTGGGTTGAGCCTAAACTCAGATGATCCTCAGTTGTATGAAACCCAGCTTGGTCCTAATAATTATGGTTTGTCTTTGAAAGTTGAGGCCTTCGGCCTTCCATATTCTGAGCTTTTGTATCTTGTGAAACCTAGAACCTTGCCTAAGGTGGCCCAAAATGGCAATTCTATGGTGCCAAACATGGCATTAAATACCTACCAATACGCATCAAATAAATAATTGTATTTTTCGAAGACCTCCATTTCTGGAACCCACCTGGGAGGCCCAGCGGTTAAGGGCCAGCAGGACGAGCCACATATTTGGACGTTTCGGCTTTATTCTTATGAGTTTCACATGCCTGGGCTTTATTTATACATATGGTTTGTGGATAATTGCGTATATTCGGAGTTTATCCATCAACATTGTATTCCATTAAAATGCTTCCATATATTCCGATATGTTTCCTTTTTCTTTTCCTTCTTTCCTTTTTTCTGAGTTTTCCTCCTATCAAATGAGGCATAAATCGATGTTAAATGTACAACGATATATGGTTTGTTTATCAACAAGTAAGTCCATCAAAACTGATCCCAATTTCCAAAGCCTTAACCTTTGTGTTTGGTTTATGGATTTGGCGAGAAAATACAAAAAAGAAAATAAAAACATTATTCCTTGCGTTACCATGAAAAACAGTGACAATTTATGCTAAACACCATTTGTTCATCGCATTTTTATGATTTCTTATTATGGTATGAAATTTTTTCTCTCGTATATTTTTATTAAGTCATAAGAACATATGAAGAAAAATAGTTTTCTTTTTCATTTTCCTTTTCCTTTTTATTTTTCTTTGACAAATCCAAGTTTCAAAGGAAGTGCTAATGGTACAAATTCATTTATAACCATGCTATAATTGATATTCTCTTTTTCTTGATCCAACGAGGCAGTCTCGTTCCACAAGGGAGTAAAATTTGACACTGACGATTTGTCCAAGTTCAAAGAATTTGACAAAGAATTTCATACATTCATGTCTCATATTCCTGTTCTTAATTTCAAGATGTTTGTCAAGAGGTTATGATAATCATGAAAAGTGTAAAGATAAATTAATATCAACAATCAAGAGGGTCAATGAAACATTGTGTTTAACATATGCTATATAGAAAATTTGTTTGGGAATTATGTTATTGAAGAATTACTTTCTTGCTCCATGTGAGCCGGTGCCGGGGCATCCAAAATGTTGGTTTGGCTTTATACATTCAATAATTATGCTTTGAAATGGAATGGCTAGATACAGAGTTTTCATGAAGAATCTTTGAACCTTGGTCTTTGTTCAATAATTGTTCTAAGAACGCCCAAATCAATGTGAATTGGAAGATCCCCTTGACAAAATAGTATACAAATTTTGTGAAAAAGTGTAAGAAAATTTGTATTTGTGAAATATTGAAGAAACTTAGGAGCATCATCGTACTACTCTTTTTTTTTTTAATATATAATACTTGCGGGGTATATATATCTATTAACAAATTTGTTTTTTGGGTGAAAGCTGTAAGAAAATTTGTATGTCTAAAATATTAAGGAAACTTACAAGCATTATAATACTTTTTTTTTTGGGTTCTTATCCATTTGTTTGCAGTATTTATTAGTTGCATGCGTGTGTATATATATATATATAATATTAACAAAAATACTATCAAAGTAAATTTGTGTTCAATTTGCCATTTATGACACCTCAACTTAGTAACACAAGAATAGCTTCACGATCGATTAATCTTTATGCTAAACATCATATCTCAAATTTGATCATTTCTTAAATCTTCTCATGATAGACCATTATTCATGTAATGAATAAAGTTTATATAAGTCCTGTAGACAGTGATTCTGCACGAGCTTAAGAGAGTTGTCGGTCGAAAATTGGACAGCCTATAGTTAAAGAAAAAAAAAAAAAGGAACGAAACACCACATCTTAATGAAATTAGCACTAAATACTGATTTTCTAGATACATAAGAAGTATTTAAAAGTACTACTTTTCCCAGATAATTAGAGCACTCTTGATTTCACCTCACTCTTGATTTCACCTCCTCATGGCTGTTAGAATAGGACTCAAAAAGAGAAAAAAAAGAGGACTCTCAAATTTTTCTCTGAATTGTTATGCCCAAGTACAGAGTACGGGTCAGGTCAAGGCAAAGCAAAAACTCACGTGTTGGATTGTCTACAACAGGGCCTTTTGACCTGGGTCATCATGCATTGGATTTGAACCACTAATTAATCCCTAAGTCTTAATCAGAACTGGTAATCTTCTCCTCATGAACGCCATCGTCGGTTGACCCAAAACAAATATTAAAATTATTGGACCCATGTAATTTCTCCTTGACAAGATTGTTGCTAGGGAAGACCTTTATTTATTTATTTTAATCATTTTTATGTTTATATAAATGCAATTATAACTCTAAAAATTATTCTATGTGATTGATTACAATTTCCGTGTTCATAATAAAAGCTGTTTGGTACAGTTTTTTTTTTTTAAGTTTATAAACAAAAAAATTAAGTTTTTTTTTATTTTTTTTTATTTTTCTAACTTTACTTTAGTTAAAGATAAGAAAAAGTAAAAACAAAAAAGTTAAAAAGTCAAAAAAATTTGACTTTTTTATTTTGAAGCTTAAAAAAAGCTAGGCGAAAAGTCAGTATCAAACGAGCCCTAAATTTCACGTGAAACTCATGAATACGCAAATAAGTAAGGATTGTAATAATCATATTAAATCGATTTAGTCACAACGACGTGTAAAATAACGTGCGTACGAAAGCTAGACTAATGAAAATATTACGGATTAATAGTTACTTTATGAATGATTACATGTTAACTCAAGACAAACTTATACTTATTTGACTTGGCACATTGAGAAATTGTTCATTTCTGACCAATTCAAGCACTTTTCAAGTACTTTATGGAGTACATAACTTCTTCCTTCATCTCAACTTTTCCTTCTTTTTCTTCGTTTTTCACTTGCGCGTTCAAAGTTTACTTTCTAGAGTGAAAATGTGAATAATGCCAGAAATTATGTCAGGCGTCTCACTCAACATAGAATATTCATTAACCTCGTTTATGTTGTTTGTTCTTATTTTTTGCTTCATTTCTAGACATAATAGAAGTATTATTTTCTTTTAGATGTTCTTTTTTTACCGGGTCCAAACGAGCTCTCTAACGACTTTCGTAACTAAATGATGCATTTTGAACTAAACCTAATCTTTCAATCTACACCAAATCAATGGCGGATTCAGGAATTTTGTGAAGGGAGTCAAAATTTGAAAAAAAATTAGTGGTACCGTTAAACCATTTATCAATTATGTCACTTAAATTTAAATTTTGTGGTATGAGACTTAGCAGATATAAAGAGGGTAAAATTATTCATGGATATAGTACCTAAAAATATAGGCATTACTTTTCACTAAATTTTTTTTCTTCAAGACTACAATGACAAAGCAAAATTACTAAATTAGAGGGGCATAGGTAAATTTCTTAGATTTTGAAGGGATAATACAATTATTTTTATTATGAATACTCAAAAGTATATAGAATTAAAAATTTTTTTTCAAAACTGTAAGGAGGCTAATACACCTAATTTATCATAAATATTCACAAATATATAGAATATAAGGTAATTTTCAAAACTTAAGGGTGAACTGACGGCTGTGACTTTCTGCCCCTTTGTGCGTCCTCCACTACACCAATCCTTGCAAAAAATGTTTCCTAGAAATTATTAGACGTGGCATGTCGCTTCGCACCTTTGCTTCAACCATTCACCGTAGTTTGTTTTGTCCAAGGTAAAGTTAATTACTCATTATTATAATAAGATCGCTGCCCATGTAATCTTGGTGGGTAAATTCTTAAATCTGAGGTTCCTACTAACCCAAAAATTATGCGAAGGGGGTCAAGCAAGAAAAAAAATTTAGTGGAGCTATTATACTAATTATTAATTACTGTCACTTAAATTTAAGCTCTATAGTAAAGACTTATCAAATATTAAAAAATGTAAAAACTATAACGAATGTAATATCTAAAATAAAGGCGTTACTTTCTCACTAATTTTTTTTTCTAAACTAGAGGGGCAAACACAATTACTTGGATTTGGGATAAAAAAGGTAAAATTGCTTGAATTTTGGAGGAATAATATAATTGCTTTATTATAAACATTCAAAAGTATATAGGATCCGAGAAATTTTTTTAAAATTTTGGAGGAATCAATACACTTATTTTATAATAAATACTAAAAAAATACAAAACTTAGAGTAATTTTTTAAAATTTAGAGGGGTCAATACACTTATTTTCTCCTAAATACTTAAAAATATATAGAATCTAGGCTAATTTTTTAAAAGCAGAGACCCTGCCCGCCCCTTGTAGGTCCGCCAATGATCCTACTTGCTAATCTATGTGACCTTGATATCAGGGGTCGGTGGTCCACTAGATATGAAAGCATAGAATAATAACAATTCATGTTTATCACTGCCATTTGTGCTACAAAATCTGTCTCCCATGCGAGCACAAGAAAAGTAAGAATTAAAACTTTCCTCTAGAAAGAGAGGAAAAAAATGGTATAGCAGTGAGAACGGTTAGTAAGAATCCAAACCTTTCTCTAAAAAGAAAGTGAAAAAATGTTTTAGCAGTGAGAATGGTTTGAAAACATAGATTTAGGTCGAACAAGGCCATTCTAATACATCTATAAAGAAAATTCCAAGAAATACCATTTTTGTTTATTAACAATATGTTAAACCCTGTAGCAGCCATATGGGTTCTTAAAATAGCATGTCAAATTATCAAGGGTCTAAACATTTATACATATATATATATATATATATATATGTATACCAATCAAGGTCTCATGCCACCAAAGTTGACAGTTCAAAGACAGGAAACAAAAAAAAAAAAAAAACAAAAGCATGGAAGAGCCTTCTAAGGGAAAGAGCAAGCAAGAGAAGGAAGACAAGGGAAAGGAAGAAGTCCGGTACCGAGGAGTCCGGAGGCGGCCGTGGGGGAAGTTCGCGGCGGAGATACGAGACCCATCTAGGCAAGGGGCTCGTTTGTGGCTCGGAACGTTTGACACTGCGGAGGAGGCGGCTCGTGCTTATGATCGAGCTGCGTTTAACTTGAGGGGCCATCTTGCCATCCTAAATTTCCCTAATCAGTACTACTCTCAGCTCAAAAGCTCTCCTTACCCACCATTGGCATTTTCATCACCGGCCTTGCCGTCTTCTACGGCTCGTATTGAGAGTTTTGAGAAGGGAGGTTCATCGGCAGGACAAGGAAGGCAAGTACTCGAGCTTGAGTACTTGGATGACAAAGTGTTGGAGGAGCTTCTTGAATCAGAAGACGAGAAGAAGAAGAGAATGGAAGGTTAAGGTTTCGCTCCCTTTTCCTCTTCTTGCTTTGTGGGTTTTTCCCTTCTTTCTTGTTCCAGGAAAGAATGAGGGAAATTGGAAGCTAAATGCAGTTCTTCTTTTTCTCTTAACTGTTGAATTTGGCTTGGTGATATTGTTGTTGATTTTAAGTTGTGAAACTTTTTCATTTCTTAACTTCGGTTTTGAACAATAAACACTGATTAATCCTGACCTAATTAAAACAATCATCCATGTATGAGCCATATGCAAACCTCAGGAAATGAAATAATAGCATTTGCAGGTGGTTATCATATGCAAATGAAATCATTACACGGGAAGGAGGAGAAGAGAAAAGAAAAAGAAAACAATCGGTAATCTCAGTGTGAATCCTAAGAAAGATCTTACGCATTGTTCGAAATAAAAAATAATTAAAATTCCATGCGACAAAGTGGATCGTTACAAGTGACATGTACGGGGAAGAGGAAGATGGCTAAACATTCCTATAATAATTTAATTCAGTGTACCTTAGTTTAATTTTGTGTTTCCTTTGTGGTATGAGAATGGCGATATATTAGGGTTAGTGGGTTATTTGGAGTTGAAGCCAAGATGATTATGCTGTATCAATAGTCACAGTACCCTTGCTTAAAGCCACTTGGAGGATCACTTTATTACAATTATTGTTTCAGGTAAGATCAACATTGTTCTAGAGAAATCATCAAGAATCTCAAGACAAGAATAAAGGAGAAGATCATTCGTTTGATGCGATATCAAATAGTAAAATGGCTTTATTTGAAGTTGTTTAGAAATGTATTTGAAAGCGTAGCAGGATATATGTAATAATATACTTTCAAGGTAGCATCAGAGAAACTAATTTAAAAAAGTTTTTAAAGCAATCTTGATATTATCTTAACAAAACGAGATTTTCTTTGATATTCTGAATTTTATGTTGAAATTGTCTTTGCAAATGGCTGAAAATCACAAGGGGAATCAAGATTATTGTATGGGGTGCTTTTGAGATTGGATTGTATCTTTGTATGAACTTTTAAAGCTTCTTAGAACATTTTTGTCTCGGGTTTATTAACATTATCGACAACTTGGTTAGAAGTTGCTTACAAGTTTTTCAATGGCAGATTTATCGTATCTAAAAAGGATCTCATGGCACATGCATCTGCTAGATACCATTCAATGCTTGCATAGTAAGATTTAACAGAAAGTTCACAATGAGGAAGGACCTTACACTGCATGCATAATAGCCAAGAAAAAAAAAAGAAAATACATGTTCTTGCAGGAATGGTAGATAAAGAAGTATTTTTTATTTTTATTTTTTATGGTGCGCCCCTTGATGCGGAAATGATTTTCCTGAACTATCCAAGTACCTGAAATAGGGGCTCAAGTTTCTTTGTGGATCTATGTGATAACATATGCTCAAGTGAAAAATGAAAGGCAAAATTTGATATAAATAGCAAACATTTAAAAGGTAATCATATGTAAAACTTACAATGTTTAGGACAAATGATATAGGTTGTAGGAAAATGAGACTCAACCCAATAATTTGGCCTTCTCCAAAGTCCTTGAGTTGGCTATATGATTCTGATCTGCTGTCTCTCTTTTTCAAGGATCAAGGCACACAGCTATGTAAATATACATACATTACAACATATTTGCCCTATCACTGCGTTTTAGATACAACGTTTATTCAAAACGCCCCCAAATCCCTTGAATTAATGAAACCCACCAGTCTTTAGTAGACGACGTCGTTTTATACAGGTGGAAAATTTCCCTCCCTTGTTCTTTTTCTTCCTAGCTATAGCCTCCCGTGCGAATAGATCGATCAGGCCGTGCCATAAATTTTCACTCTCTCTCTCTCTCTCTCTCTCTCTCTCTCTCTCTCTCTCTCTCTCCACCTTATTCTGTACCGAATCCTCACCGGAATAGTACAACGGCAGCAAAGACTCCACTGGCCGAACACTTCCAATATCCGCTCCAGGTATGTTCTAGACGAATCCCTCTCTCTTGCTCTCTCATTCTCCACCTCATTCGATCTCATTCTGATCCGAATCCCTCACAGTAATAACATAGCGACAGCAATGACTCCACCGAATGACAAGCAACCACTCCAGCCCTAATTTTCTTTAGATCCCTCTCTCGTTCTAGATGAATCGCTTAGTACCCCTTCTAGTGTGAACTCTGGCTGGCAATTCAGGACGTACCCCTAACCAGGTTTGTTCTCTCTTTGTTATCATAAATGAAAGAAGTGGTTGTTGTTTTACTAGAATAATGACTTCTCGTCTCAATTTTTGTACTTGAAGGGTTTTCAAGAATTTTATCTTCTGTGTATAAGATTACTACACAATCGATTTATCTTAATGCTTTAGATAGACTTGCGGATTTCTAATCACAATATGATGACAACAATTCATCTCTCACCCAGGAATTGTAGAAATTTGGTTTTGAAGTGCCATTGCCCATATACCTTTTTGGTCTCTCTCAGTTGTAGTACTACATAAAGAAAATGAAAACATATAGCATCTAGCATAATGTATGTATATATTTGCACCCAGATTATTAATTCATTGAATTCATGTATAATGTGAAGAATTATGTTTTTCATGAGCTGTGTAATGAGAACTTATTTTATCTGCTACTCAATCAAAAAAAAAAAAAGATAGGTCTAAAACAGGTTGGTGTTTGATGTCATGGTTTTCATTGGTGAAGGTCATTCAGTTATTTTGCTTCTATGTAGCATTAGAATGCACTTTTTGTGCTGTAGGGGTGTCTAGTCTTGAATGACAAGAATATGCAAAATAGCAGTTAGCTCTGTGAGATCTCCTATGGCATCTAAATTCTAGGCCACTTGACGAGAAACAAAAAAAAAAAAAAAGACAAATCCATGCTTATATGGGTGTCAATATATATATATATATATATAGTTTGGAACTACTATTTACATGGTTGTTGTGTTTTCACTAGTTATATATTTATATTAATAGAAAAATATCGTTGCAACTCTTATATGTTTGATTATGAGGTAAGAAAATGAAGTAGTATTTTGGCCTGCATTTACTCAACAATACTGCTTACAAAATGATTATAGCAACTAATGCAACTAACTAGCCACTTTGCTCATGTATATGTGTATATACATTTGTTTAATGTGTTTAAGTGTATTGTACTTCCAAAAATGTTTGAAGAACCATTATGTGGAAACATATATATATATATATATATAACACTGAATCTTCTACTTGCAAGCTTTTTTCCTTTGCTTTATGCTTTCTTGTATGATTGTCTATGCCTTTTTTTTAAAAAAAAATAGAGATTGTTTACCCATTCGATACATGAGTCCAAAATCTTCAACAAACTAAATAGGATTATGTCTCGAATGCATAGGAAAGCATATGTGCCAAAACAATCATATGAATAGTTACATAGATAAATTTTGTTTAGATAAATCTCCTTCCAAGAATATGAGGTGTTTAATTTCCTTCCATAGCTGCATTTTTTTGCTAGTGGACCTTAACTGTTTTATGATGTTATAAAACAGTATTTGGATACACTTCTTTACATTTATTCTTCCATGGATTTATGCTTGGACTCATTTAAGAATCTCAATATGACATTCAGTTTCATCATCCTTGATGTGACATTTTGGTTGTTGCCTTGTGTTTGTTTTGATGAGGTAAAAACGAAGTCAACAATTGCTTTGGAGGAGAAACTAAGGCTTATTTAGCTTTTGTTTGCATTTTTCAAATTGGATTGAGGAACACAAACATGGATAAGAGTTGGATAACTCTAGATAGGCTAGAAGTAAGACATTTGCAAGGAGTTATTGATTTTATGAAATTTGCGTGTGATCACATGGATAAGGATGCAACAAAAATTGTTTGTTTGTGTATAAAATGTTGTAATGTCAAATTGGTGGAGATAGATGCAGTCACAGGGAATCTTGTTGTTCATGGGTTTCTTAGCATTACATTTGTTAGATTTTCCATGGGGAAAAATCAGTGGCTTTAGAGGGTAATAATACAAACATTGGGCAGGGTGATTTAGGGAAACGTGATGAGATGCAAGAAATGTTACGTGATGCTTTTGGCGTATTTCCATTAAGCCCGGTCTGTGACGCAGGTGGTAATGATCCAATTAGGGATAATGTACAAGGTCCAGATGAAGAAACAGAAATTTTTTTCAAGTTGTTGAAGGAAGCTGAGCGATAGTTGTACCAAGAATGCCAAAAGTTCTCCTTACTTTCATTTATTGGACGATTAATGCACATTAAGTGTCTTAACGGGTGGAGTGACAAGTTTTTTACCATGTTGCTTAAGTTGTTGAAGGATGCCCTTCTTAAGGATGAAGCATTGCCTGGTTCTTTTGGTGCGAGTAGGAAACTATTAAGGGGTTTGGGGCTTGATTACCATAAATTCATGCATGCTGTGTAGATTGTATGTTGTACTGGGGTGAGAATGTTGAATGTGTTGATTGCAAAGTTTGTAAGAGGCCTAGATACAAACAAATTAAGGGGGAAGAGATTGATGCTAACAAAGGAATGTAGAAAATTCCTCAAAAAGTTATAAGGTACTTTCCTTTGATACCTAGGCTTAAACGATTATCTATGTCATCCAAGATTGCTTCTTTAATGAGATGGCATGCAGAGAATTTAGCTCCTAATGGGATACTAAGGCATCTAGTTGACTCTGGTGCATGGAAACATTTTGATTGACTTTATTATGATTTTTCCCAGGACCCTTGTAATGTTAGGCTTGGGTTAGCAACTGATGGTTTCAATCCATTTTGAATGATGAACATTTCTCACAGCATATGGCCTGTTGTTATGATGACGTACAATCTACCTCCATGTGTAAGCACTCTATTTTTGCCTGCTCGGCAATATCCGGTCCGTCTGAAATCGTATTCAAATCAACATAGATATATTCAAGTTCAAATTAACTTTTCAAACTCAATTCAATCAATCTATCGCGTCGCAGGCCCATTAGTGTACTGTCATCAGTGATTTTTAGGCAAGCCAATAGTGCTAATTTTCATTAGTGGATATATTTTTATGTTGGTTTTGTGATATATATCTATATTGGGTATATTATGGATGCTTTTTGGAGGTGTAGCATAATGTGGATGCTTTTTTAGGATGTATTGGATTATGAATGCTTTTTGGGATATCTTGTATTATGAATGTATTGTTTCACATATATATGGCATTTTGTTAAAAGTTAGATTTACTTTATGGTGGATATATTATGTTTTGATGTATATATATGGTGCAGAGATGTGGGAACAAATGGATATTTGATGTTTTACGTGATTTGTAATTGTGAACAGGTTGACTTTAGCACTTCCATACAAAATAGGTTAAATATATATATATATATATTAAATATAAAAAAATTATTTTGAAAATAAAAAACCTATTACTGGCATTTTTATAAACGTCGTTGTAGTTATTGATAATTGTTTTTGGATCTTTTTTAGCGACGTTTATAACCCTATTACCGGCGATTAAATAAACGACATTAAGAATTTTCCACGACGGTTTATTATGAAATGCCGTTATATTTATTTTCAGTAACGGTAAAATTTTCCTGGTAACTTGCAATTTGGTTGGCGCTTAAAAATGTCGGCAATAAATGCTGTAGACTCTAGCGGCATTTATAAAACACCATTTCTTTTGCCGACGCCAACATCGTCGACATTTTCTGTAAGCGTTGCTAAAAATGCTGGCAAACTTTTTACCGGCAGTTATGGAACTTTTAGCGGCGGTTTGGAAACGCTAGCAAAGGCCAGTTCTGTAGTAGTGATAGGACACACCAGTTGGTTTTAATGACATGCATCTATTAAATTCTTTTTTATATGTGCGGGCATAGCTTTAATTGGATACAAGATTAATCATAGACATCTTCAAATTTTAAGGGAAAATGTGTCATGAAAATTCAATAGTACCACTGTCATCTGTAATGCATGTAATCAAGGTAGAATTTCAAACAACAATAATCTATGGGTATATGGGCCAAGTGAATTCGAAAGCCTAGAGAATTAATTGAGCTAGGCCAGATCTAAAAAGGACCAGCTCATCAGTAAAATGCAGGTCAATTGGGCAAGAGTCTTAAGTCGACTTGGAGTAGGACTCTTAAAGATAAGTTCAATCTACTCATAAATCGACCCAAAAGAGGTCTACTCCTAGAAGGAGATAGAATACCACTCCTAGAAGGAGTGGAACCTCCGAAGCCTATAAGTACACCATGCTAATAATAAGCAGGGTGCATTCACTAGAGCTAGTATTAAGAGTACTTTTGTTTAATTCATTGAGGTTAAGTTTGTCTAACTTAATCATCGGAGTGCTATCAGCCCAAGAAGGGTCAACGTATTCTCATTGCCTGCCTCTTTTGTAGATTGCTTAGAGCTTATCAACTTGATTTGCAGAGCGGATCAAGCCTTCTTAAAAATCCTACCTACAATTGGCGCTGTCTGTGGAAAGGCCAATCTAGAAAGATGAGTGCAAGCAACCTCAGAGGAGGGGTAGTACTTATTAGCGAGGAGATTCCTAACAGCTGTGATGTTTGAAGCCAATCCTCTTTAAAGGGGGAAATCCCATTAGAATAACAGGATGAAACAGCGTGTTACCGAGGTTGGATGGATCGGGACCTACGGTCAGAGATATATTACCTGGCTTCTAATCTCCCAGACATCAAGGAAGACAAACAACATAGAGGACCCCAAACTATGGGGGGAATCCTCTCCACCGAGATAACAATCGGAAAAACCCTTCACGCTCTAATGATCCCCTTTGAAGGCACTCAAACCCTAAGGTCCCGAAGGAGGAATTAAAGGAGCATGACTAGAATATTGTTGACATGAAAGCGCAAATGAGGAAGTCACTAGCAGAGAAGTCGGTATGGGGGTAGAAGCTAAAATCGAGGGAGATCCGAAAGTCAGTTGGGATGTCGGAGAAGAAAGTCTAGTTCATGAAGCTCTAGCGTCTCCTTTATCAGGTAGCCCCGTAGCCATGCCTCCAGTACTAGCCATCCAAAGAAGACATGCGATGAGGATCAACTAATATAGAGAGGTTGGCCATTGATAAGGAGAGATCAGATTGACCCAAACGTAGGTCAAGAGGACCTTAATCAGGGGTTTAATGACTTGTTAGAGAGAAGAGTTGTACAGCCCAAAAGAAGAACTGCCCATAATGTGGTAAGAATGGCCCTAGAGCATATCACATCCTTTTCGTTCACAGAAGAAATAGAAAGGCATCGACCTCCCAAGAAGTTCACGCCCTCGAGATTTACTTCTTATGATGGGAAGCTTGATCCTATCAATCATATACAATACTATAACAGATGATGGCTCTATAGAGTGGAGATGAGTCTTTGATGTGCCAAATTTTCCCATCTAGCTTAGGCGAATCAGCCCTCCACTGGTTTGATAAGTTACCTTCGAGAACGGCGGGGAGCTGGAAGCAACTGGCCAAACTGTTTACTGTACGGTTTATTGCTAATAGCAAGGAGCCAAAAGAGGTGGATTACCTATTGGCTCTGCAGAAGTAGGAGGATGAAGGACTACGACAATATGCCAGGCACTACTAGGACGCCTACAACGAGATTGAGGAATATAGCGAACAGCTTATCGTTGCACAATTCAAAATCGGCTTGTCCAGGGAGCATCATTTGAGGTAGTCTTTGACTAAACGATCAGCGCTCGGAATGCTCGATCTATTGGAGCGAATTGAGCAATACTCAAGAGTTGAAGAAGACCTTATACCGCCAAATCAGGAGAAGGTCGGCGAGAAAATAGGGAAGGGGTCCCACAAGGCTAAAAAACCTCGGCTGGAGGAGCCTAGTGGTAGGGGTAGGAGGACTTCAGAAGGCATAAACACGGCGTTCAAGTACCCGAGTTACAAGATATTACCTCAGATCAGAGATTACCCTACTTCAAATGGCCCCCAAAGTTGGGAGGGGATCCCAACACCAGGGACACCAAGAAGTTTTGCTCGTATCATAAGGAAAGGGACCATATGACAAAAAACTGTAGACACGTGAAGAATCATCTAAAAAGATTTAGTGAAGGCGGGGCACCTCGGCCAATTCATAGACCATGATAAAATGAAGCAGGAAGAGCTGGCCAAACCCAAGGAGGTACCACAAAGAGAAGTTGGGCGGAGTAGCCCTGAGTGATAGTAGCATTGCATGGCCGACAGAGTCGATGGAGGTTGACCCAAATACGTACCGTGTCGAGATATAGAAGGCTGCACACCTGAGAAAGGTGATGCAGGTCCAGCCCCCGACAAAGAGGAATAGGGTCGGCAATAAAAGTAGGGTCATAACCTTCACCCGATGATGACTTGGTAGGAGTTCAAGTGCCCCACAATGACGCCCCACAATAAAAGTGGGGTCATAACCTTCGCTGAGTAGGGGATTGTGATGTGAAGAGGATTCTTATTGATTAAGGACATTCGTCTGAGGTGATGTGCTATGGCTTGTTCAAGAAACTGGAGCTGAAAGATGCAGATTATACAACCATCCTTCAAACCACTCATTGGCATCAATTTGGACCCGGTTTGGCCACTAGGAAAGGTGACCGTATCGGTAATGGTTGGTAACATTACACTAAAGACTTAATGTTTTATAGTTAATATGTCCACTCATAGGTTGGACATGGTTGCACCTAATGAAGGCCACACCATTTACCTTCCACCAGCTGATACGTTTCCCTAGCAATGAGGGGATATAGGAAATCAGAGGGGATCAGGTTGCTGCCAAGCAATGCTACTTGACTGCCTGTACCATAAGGGTAAAAGCAAGTCAGGTCTAGATGATGGAGCTGCATGAAGACACCCCCACATTGGACGATGTTGGGGAGATCTCGGATAAGAAAGTCATAGAGGATCTGAAGAGAACTGAGATTAATAGATTAGATAAGGAAAAATACTTCATGATCGGTACATCCTTGCCAGTCGCAGAAGAAAGGGCTCTGATCAAGCTGCTGACAGAGAATGTGGAAGTTTTTCCATGAACTCCGTACAAGATGTCGAGGATCGATCCCGAGATTGTCTGCCATAGGTTGAACGTTGACCCGCAGTGCCGACCTATTGTCTAGAAAGGAAGACGAGATGTTACTCAGCACATTGACACAGTTATTGAAGAGGTGGAAAGGCTCCATGAAGCAGGGGCAATTAGGAAAATCTATTACCTATGATGGGTGTACAATATGGTGGTTGTTAAGAAGAAAAATGACAAATGAAGGGTTTGTGTAGACTTCATTAATATTAACGAGGTGTGCCCCAAGGACCCTTTCCTGCTGCCGAAGATTGACTAGCTACTGGATGCAACTGCAAGGCACGAGAGTATGAGTTTCCTGGATGCATATCGAGGATGTCATCGGATCCCCCTCCATGAAAATGATCAGGAGAAGACATCTTTATCACTATAAGGGCATTTTTTGCTATAAGGTGATACCTTTTGAACTTAAGAATGCTATAAAGATGTTCAAAGAAATCGACAGTATTGTGGAGGTTTACGTAGATGGTATGGTTGTCAAAAATAAGATCAGCAAGTTCCACCTCAGAAATTTGAAAGGAGTGTTCGACATCCTGAAGAAGTATAAGATGAGGCTAAATGCCTCAAAATGTGTGTTCGGGTTAAGTTCTAGCAAGTTTTTAGAATTTTTGGTTACTCACTATAGGATTGAGGATAATCCCGATCAGATCATTGCCACCCAAAACATCTAGGCCCCGAAAAATGTTAAGGAAGTTCAGAAGTTGACTGGAATAGTAGCTACACTCAATCACTTTATAAATTGATCGTCAGACAAGTGCCTACCATTCTTCTAATTACTGAAGAAACAAGAGCACTTCAGCTAGGGCCAAGATTGTGATAAAGCACTGGCTGACCTAAAGGCCTATTTGGCCTAGCCTCTACTCCTATTAGCACCAGTGAAAGATGAGGAAATTTACTTGTACTTGGCTATTTCTGAGCATACAGTTAATGACGTGCTATTACAATAGGAAGAGAGGCAGCAGAGGCTATTTGATTATGTGAGCAAAACCCTCATAGGGGAAGATACAAGATATTTACCTTTAGAGAAGTTGGCTTTAGCCCTGGTAATGGCATCACGAAACTAGTGCATTACTTTAGGGCACACACAATCAACGTTCTAACAGACCATCAGTTGAACTTACTTTCCTGAAAGGCTAATTTCTCGGGGAGAGTAGCCAAATGGGCAGTAAAGCTTGGCGAATTTGACATCAAATACTAGCCCAGATCGATAGTCAAGGCTTAGGTACTTACTAATTAATTACAAAATTTTTGGTTGCGTTGCCGTAGGAAACCGAAGGGACAGAAGTCGTTGAACTCCCACCTAATAATCCACAAATAGAGCCTTGGGAGGCTGATGACCATTAGAAGCTCTTTGTTGATAGAGTGTCCAATGACGGGGGGATAGGATCTGGCGTATTGCTCACCACCCTTGATAGGATGACCTTAGGACAAGCCATCAAGTTAGAGTTCACTGCCTCCAATAATGAGTCAGAGTGTGAGGCTCTGCTCACTAGGCTCCGCCAAGCTACAAAACTAAGAATCCTCGAGCTGGCGATCTACTCAGACTCACAGTTACTGGTAAACCAGATAACGGGGGAGTACATTGTTAAAAAAGACAGAATGGGCCAGTACTTGGCAAAAGCTCAGGAGCTGCTCAAAAAGTTAAACGGGTTTAAGTTGTACCATATCGGGCGTGACAGCAACACCCATGCGAATGCATTGGCAATGCTTGCGGTAACTTTAAAGTTGAGATCAAAGAGAACAATCCATGTTGAGACCTTGGCTACCCTGAGCATATATCTTGAAGAAGAACTTTCATTAGCTGTAGAAAGCCTAGGCCGGTCTTGGATGGACCCCATCATTGCCTACCTTGATAAGGATGAGCTGCCAAAAGATAAGAATGAGCCCAGGAAGATAAGGCATAAGGCACTGAAGTACTGGTTGTCACCTGACTGAGAGCTTTATAGAAGATCCTTTACCGGCCCCTACCTCCACTGTGTCCATCTACAGAAGGTGTTGGGAATACTTTATGAAATCCATAAGGAGATTTGTAAGAGTCATGTCGGCAAAAGGTTGATTGCCTACTGAGCTATTTCATAAGGGTACTGGTGGCCTTATATGTAGAAGGATGCAGTCCAGTATGTGCTAAAGTGTGAGAAGTGCCAGAAGTTCTCACTATTGATCTATCAGCCTGCCGAGGACCTTAGTATGATCACCAACCCTTTGCCATTTGCACAATGGGGATTGGACATAATCAGCTCACTCCCTTGGGCTCCAAGGAATAAGAGATTCCTTATCGTTGCAACAGACTACTTCACCAAGTGGATAGAGGCAGAGCCATTGGCAATAATTTGTGAAGTAGATGTAAAAAGGTTCGACTGGAGAAACATTATTAAAAGGTTTGGCATACCCAGGGCACTGCTCTTGGATAATGGCAGTCAGTTCGATGGAAACATCTTCAGGGGATTTTGTTCCAAGCTAGTAATCAGAAACTACTACTCAATGCCAGCCTACCCGCATTGCAATGGATAGGCAGAGATTTTAAACAAAACAGTGCTGAACAAGATAAAAAAGAGGTTGGAGAAGGAAAAAGGAAGGTGGGTGGAGGAGCTACCCAATGTCCTTTGGTTTTACAAAACCACCCCGATGAGGTCAACAAGAGAAACCCCTTACTCTATGGCCTACGGGGATGAGGTGATGATACCCTTGGAGATAGGGCTACCAATAATAAGATCGGTTGCTTTTGATGTGGGCCTCAATGAGCAAACACTAGCCAAGGACCTTGACCTCTTAGAAGAAAAGAGGGAAGATGCCTTATTTAAACTTATTGCCTATCATTAGCAATTAAGCCGATCTTACAATAAGCGAGTACAACAAAGAACTTTCATGCTCGAAGATCTAGTACTAAAAAAAGTACTTGGGGCAACCAAGAACATAGCTGACGAAAAGCTCAGCCCCAATTGGGAAGGCCCTCATAGAGTTGCATCCCAAGTCGGCGTGAGGGCATACTGGCTAGAAACCCTAGAAGAAGGATGCCAACTACCCCAACCTTAGAATGCACAGAACTTAAAGAAATTTTACCAGTGATGACTTGGCTTGAAGTTAATACTTTTAGAATTAGGGTGTATAGATTGCAGATTACGTGACTAACTAGTTATTAGGGTGTATACATTCGCATATATATGATGTGTAAACAAATTATAATCTAATGAAAAACTAAGTGAAGATCCTTGGTCCTGCCTAAGTCTAGCAGATGGGCCCAAGAATGGCCAATCTAACAAAAAACCAAGTGAAGATCCTTGGTCCTGCCTAAGTCTGGCTGGTCGGCCCAAAAATGGCCAATCTAATAAAAAACTAAGTGAAGATCCTTGATCCTTCCTAAGTCTGGCAGGTAGGCTCAAGAATTACCAACCTAATGAAAAACCAAGTGAAGATCTGATTGCACTCTAAAAGTGTAATTACAACACCTTAATTTGTTCTTTGTTAGCCTTAGTTTAGTATTTTGTAGCCCTTTTTAGATAGATTTTAGTATTAACTTACTTTGTTTTGCTTTGGATAGGTTTTGAGCCTAATTTGGAGCAATTCGGAAGTAATTCGAACAAAAATAAATAATGCTTGTGAACAGTATCGTGTGCAATGAACAGTAATCGAGTGCTCGGCCGAGTGCAATGAATAGTGACCGAGTGCTCGATTGAATGCCATGAATAATGACTGTGTGCAGTGAACAGTGACTGTCACATCTACTCCTAAGCAAGTGTCATCAACACCGTCGTAGGATGAACGTGATCGCACAGGTCACTAACTTATAAGTGAAATCTCAGCATCATCACAAAGATAGAAATCTTATAGGAATAAATAACATCATTAAATATAAAACTATCCCAGAATCTTCATATATAAATATAAACTGTTTCATTCCTAATAACATAAATAAAGAAAAGTACTGACACAAACTTTCGAGCTTCTCAAAGCTCTCAACTCTACATCATCAATAACAACTATAGTAGTGGACTTTAACTCCCTCTAGGCATTTCACCACATAGGCTCCCCACATAAGTACATCACCAGATAGGCACTTCACCACATAAACTCACCATTTAAGCTTACTTATTGATAATCTTGCTAAAATTGATAAAGCAAGTTATCAAGAATGTCTACCATGACTCTAACCTTAACTATGCAATACAAGTTATGCACACAATATATATTGTATGCAATGCTACCTCATAATTCAACACCAATACCAATATTAATAAGAAGATATTCAATTCTATATGAGTAAGAATATCTTATACCTCTTTCTACGATCAACACTAACAATATAATAAAACATTCGTTCAATAAGAGAACGATTATCTTAACTCCCGATAATCAACTTCAACATTCACATTAAGACATTCAATTTAAGACAAATAAGAATATCTTATATTCTCACCCCACAGTCAATACCAACATTAACATTAACAACAACATCACAATCAATACCAACATAGATAATAAGACATCCAATTCAATATGAATAAGATTATCTTAAATCCCCACCTGTTACCACTTTATAACTATGATTAAATCACTCCTTAGGTTGAACCGGAGTGTCTTGAGCCGCTTTCAAACCTATCACACACCATCAAATCAAATTTGATAAAATAATTGTAATAATTCATAACCAATGTATATTCATGGCTTATACTCCTCAAACATGTGATTTAGAACATCAATGATGCATTAGAACTCATTGGGATGTTAAACCCTTCCCTAATGCAATACAATGTCAATTTTAAACTATAATATCTCTCAATTTATAAGGATTTAGAGTAAAAAAATTATATCAATAGAAAGATCTATGAGTCTACTTTCCAACGCTTCAAATGGTGCACCATTTTAAGTTTTCTGGAGTGAAATATGACTATTTTACTAAAGTGCACCAAAACTTTGATCGAGAAGTGCACTAGTGCGCCCCTAGAGCGCGCACTGGTGCCCCTCCAAGCCTAGAATGAAGTTCTAAAGTCTTAAATAAGACTTGAAAGCATCAATACATGCAAAATATGAAGAATTCAAGGCTTCTACTTAGAAACCATATGCTATCTCCCTCTCCTTACTCTAAGTCTCACATCCATGGCATGAAATAGTATGCTAGCGTGCAAGGATCAACAAATATGTAATGAAACAAATACAAACATGAGATTTCTCACATCAAATAATGAAATCACAAGCTTCCCCTTCAAATTCTCTCCCTTTTTTTCTTTCCTCTCATTTTTTTTTTCTCTTTTTCTCTCACTTTCTCTTTTGCCAAACACAATTACTACACAAGCTCCTCTCTTCTCTCTTCCACCCTTGACTTGCAAGCCATGATAGATACAACTTGTATGTAATGCACCACATGGCACACACACACACATGCTAGCAACAAGCACACACTACACACATACACCTAGGTGGCTTTCTCACACAAGCACACTTAGCACCTCCTTCCACCTCATGCTTCACCAATCCACCACTAATGCACATGATTAACATAATTAATCATACTTATGATAATTAATCATTATTAATATTAAGCTAAGCATGAAAATTAATTAAGCTAATTAATTAAGATTAAGTTAATTAATCATGCTTAAAAATGAATAACTCCCCATATGATATGCCTTATTAAAACATGCTAATCAAGGTCCTTGATTAAGAAAATCATGCACTCATAAGTATGCTATTAAGCTAAACATGATATTATGCAAGATAGGGTCTTATAGTGACTGAGCGCTCGGTCGAGCGATCGCCAAACGCACCAAGCGCTAGATTCTACAAGCCAATTTAGTTGAGCCAATCAAGAGCGATACCTGAGCACTCAACTGAGTGATCGGTCTCTTGGGTGAGCACTCACCTAACGATTATCAGTTATTTTTCAGCTTGTTTAAGGCTATTTTTGGTCAAAAATTGATGATCTCATCTTATTTTTAGAGTTTTTAGGAGTAATTTTAGAAAGAAAAACTCTAGATTTTATTATTGTAGGAGTAGTTTTAGAGAGAGAAGCTCTTCAATTTCTATTGTAATAGCTAGATTTAATATAATTTGCATTTCAATTCTTTATTGTATCTTCAATTCTTCAAGTATTTTGCAATGATGATGATTAGCTAGTTTTCAATTGGATGCAATTGTGAAGATCTACCAAGGATCTTCAAGAATTTCAATGGAGGTATATTGAATTTCATTGTTTCATCTTTAGAATTCTCTAATTCAACTTAATTGGGTTTTAGATCTAATTGAAAACTTAGGTTCATAACACAATTTGGTAATTCCTATGCACAATTCTTTAATTGGTATATGGATTGCTCAAATCTATGGTTTAAATCTATGATTCTATCAGTTGCCGTTAATTTTATTCTCAATTAAGCATAAATTCAAGGTTTTAAGGTCTAAATGATCCTTGATTTGAGTTATCAAATCCTTCATTGAAGCTCTTGTTGGACTTGGATGATTGGATCAATTGTATCCAAGCCGTTTTTAATTGTCTTTAAATCTTGATTTTAATTACTTGTTGAGTTGTTAATCAAACTCTCTCCAACTTCAAACATATTTTTGGTCTCTTTTACTTAGAGTCAATTTACTTAGTTTTAATTCAATTCAAGTTAGGTTAGTGTTCTCTAAGTGTTGGTAGCTTATATTTGGTTTAGTCCTCGAGGAAATCGGCTCTGTTGCTCACTGAGTTTATACTTCAATCGTGACACTCGTTCTATTGTGGGAGCTCAATTTTCGAACATCTTTGGAAGTGATTCAAGTTTTGTTAGGGATACCTTCTATTTTTTATTTTATTTTCTTTGTTTTCTTTAAAAAATTTGCTTTTCAATGATGACATCCTCTAGTTAGAGGTAGAGTGTAGATATCCTTTATTAAAGTGTATCATTCCATCACATGTATCTAGCACTCTATTGTTGATGGTGGATGTCATTTTTGAGCTTCATTATTATATATTTCTTGTTACACTTCGATCTCTTTGTGGTGTATTGATTCTTCTCAGGTACTATAATTGAACGACGATCTTTTAATTACTTGGGATCTTTGGTAAGAGGTTGAAGTATCTTATGATCTCGGTATTGTTCTTTTATTGCTTTAGCATGTTTAACCATGTATCATTTATCTTGATGCCGAGCTATTCATGGTGGATGTGTTGACTCTTTACTTTTGAGAAACCATAGCAGTACTTGTGAAAGTGCCGCTTGAGATTAGAAGATAGAAATTTTTGCATATATCTTCACTCAAGCTGATGTTGATTCACTTTTTACACTTAACACATTGTGGGTTTTGCTTATTCATGCTTTAGTAGAGGGGTGTCGCGCCCCGATTTTTAGGGTGTCCAAGGTCCTTTTGGCTTGGAGACAAAAAGCACGGAACTCTGTCATTAGAACTCATCCTCCTAGAAGGACTAGTGCGACTAGGTTTGAAAATTGGTTTGACTAAGGGCTTTTAAGAAAAATAGGAGTCGCCACCTAACCTGATTAAGGTGAGTTAGGACACTTAAAACTAAGTGTTAATTCAATGATTAAACTTAGGGTTTTTTTGGAAAATGTTTTGAAAACTCCCTCAAGATAGAGTTTTTAAGAAAATAGGTTGTTTGGCAACCTTTGGAAAGATTTAAGCCCTTTTGGAAAATAACTCCATTTTGGTCATTTGAAAACAGAAATATATGGTTTGGGGGTTAATTACGTGTAGGGAAGATATCCTAAGATCATCACCCTACCCCGCCCTTTTGGTACCTACATGTCTAATCACCCTTTGTTCACTCACTAGAATAACTGGTTACCATTGTCCACTTAATATCCACTTTGAAAAAACAAGGTTTAATCATCACTTTTCAGATGGATGAAGCATGATGCAAGTTTTTGGAAGAAGTTTGAAAATAATGGGGGTTTTGAAAGAGTTTGGAATAGAAACTTTAAATTGATTGGAATTTTTGAAAAAGGAATTGGAGTTGAAATAAAAGCTATGACTGCACCATTTTAGTTTGTCTACGTATCTCATTTGGTGAGAATCAGGTCATTCGTAGTTCGAGCAAGAGCCTGATGGAAAATAGGCGCATTAGGGCCTTTGGAAGGTTTGAAGATACTTTGGGGTCTTTGAAAAAGTTTAAGACACTTTGAGGTCTTTGGAAAAGTTTAAGACACTTTGAGGTCTTTGGAAAAGTTTAGGACACTTGGAGGTCTTTTGAAAAAGTTTAAGATACTTTGAGGTCTTTGAAAAAGTTTAAGACACTTGGAGGTCTTTGAAAAAGTTTAAGACACTTTGAGGTCTTTGGGAAAGTTTAAGACACTTTGAGGTCTTTGAAAGTTGAAGACTCTTTGTGGTCTTAGAAGTTATGGTCTTAAAAGTATTGTCTTTAAATTGGATGGTGAGGTGTTATGAAAATATTTTTGAATCAACTTGAGGGAGTTTTGAAAAAATGCTTTGGCATGAATCAAGAGAACTTGAAAATGTTTTTGAAGTCTTGTTTTGAAACCCATGGAGGCATGACTTTAGAATGTTTGGATGAATTAATTTTTTGAAAGTGGTTTTTGGAAATGATTAAGGGTTTGGAATCCTAATATGGACAACTTTAGAGGTTGTTCTTGATTTATCACTTGTCTGAGGAATCCCTAACCAAGAGAGGGCTAGGGACACCTTAGGTTTGTGACATTTTGAAAGCATTTTTGGAAATGTCTTGAAGATGGAGTGTAAGGACATTTGAGGAGTTTATGGAATTGGTTTTTTGAAATCAAGAGAGTAGGAGGTTTTGGAAAAATGGGTTATGAGAATAGTTTAAAATTGAATAATCATTTAAAAAAGGGTTGAAGAGTTGGAACCTTGAAGTGTACTAACCTAGGTTGGGTTGGCCTAGGGTTAGGAGTGACCTAAGGTTAACTAACTTGGGTTGGGTTAACCTAGAGTTAAGATGACCTATGGTTAACTAACTAAGGTTAGGTTAACCTAGGGTGAGTTAACTAGGGTTAAGTTAACCTAGGATTGGTCGACTAGGGTCAAGTTAACTTAGGGTTAGGTAACTAGGGTCAAGTTAACCTAGGGTTGGACAACTAAGGTCAAGTTAACCTAGGGTTGGGTAACTAGGGTCAAGTTAACCTAGGGTTGGACGACTAGGGTCAAGTTAACTTAGCGTTGGACAACTAAGGTCAAGTTAACCTAGGGTTGGGTAACTAGGGTCAAGTTAACCTAGGGTTGGCCAACTAGGGTCAAGTTAACCTAGGGCTGGATTGGAAAATGGTTTTGAAAGTTTGCTTTAATGCACTTTTAGAAAGAGTTTTGAAAAACAAAACATGTTATGCAATGGACTTGGGTTGGCAATTTTTTTTTAAGATCATTTCCATGAAAATTTTGACTCTAGCCGAGAACATGGTTTACATGGTTGATGTTTGAAAACCGCTCCAAGGAAGGTTTTTTTGGGGCCATTATAATCTTTATCTTGACAGGAGTGGGAATTTCAAAAATCAACATAATGATGACAACTTTTGAAAAATCATTTTTGATGCAAAGATGGAAATAATGTATTTTTGAAAATCATCTTTTAAGAAGGATTTTGAAAACCATTTTTCAAGGGAACCATTCCATCAAAAAAGGGTTCACATGGCCAAACAAAAGGGAGACCACTCAAGAGAGGGTTCCATAGGGCCATTCCAACCACCACACTTAAAAGAATGAAAATCTTGAAAATTGAAGAATTAGAAAGCAACCCTTATGCAAGTTAACATGTCATGATGCCAAAGTGGGAGTTATGGGGTTAGTAGGGGACCTTCTAAGGCATGATTTCTAAGGTCCCATCCTAAGCTTCAAGGAGCTAACTCTTGGAACAATTTTTGAAAGAAATGTAGGGCTTGGAAATGACATGGAGTTTAAGAGTAATGTAAGCATTATAGAACATGATAATAGGCATAAAATGAAGCCAAGCATACAAGACATGATCAAAATAGTAATATGCAAGGGGTCATAATCACATACAAGGCTTTTAGGCTTCACCATATAAACAAGGGGCTCCTAGGCCATACGATCTCAAAGTAGGCTAGTGAGAGGTTCCCCTACACGATGGCTCTCACTTGCTTTCCTCTAGGCTTGATTTAAGAGTCCTTTTGGCTCAAGCATGCAAGAATGGGGGGTTGTAGATAGGGATTAAAATAGAGAATAGCCTAAGTAGGTTAGGAGGGAGAAGAGAAGAGTGGGGGAAGACACAAATGTAAAAGGGATACTACCTTTTGCTTTCAACATACTTGTAGTCTTCAATGAATGTCTTGATTGGAACTTAAATGACTTTAAAAAGGCATGAGGAGCTGGAATGGAGTGTGTAATGGTGTATAAGGCCTTGTAGGTGAAGTGTATAGGCTTGAGAGAGGTAGAATCTAGCCTAAGTATTGAAGGGGTGGAATATATGTAAGGATTCGAGGTTCTGGAGCAGTTTCAGCAAAGTTTCGCATCAATTTCGGACTTGGAATATGCAAAGGGGGAAGTCTCTATTTAAAGGCAAAACTTTTGGACACTGGCACATGTAGGACATGCGCCGGTGTAAAATTTACACAGGCGCATGTGCTACATGTGCGGGTACTATTCCACTGGCAGAATGCCACGTGGCACCCATTGTATTGACTCAATCTTGACTGTTGATCGAAATTTGGTCGATCTGATCAAAATCTGGGTGCATGTAGCATACGCTCTGCCACCGGAAAGGTTCGTTTAAACTTTGCCTCGATAATTAAGCCAACCGGGAAGGTTTTGGGGGAATCGGTTGCACCCACGATGCTCTCCTAGGGTTTCTCGTAAACTTTCATGTTTTTAAAAAGTTTGAATTGTGTTCGGAAGTGTGGGACATCATTTCGGGAAGCGTGCATAAAAGGACATCTTTGCGGAGCATCTGTGATACGCTCCGAGGGTGTTCGAAAGTAGCTGTTTTCATGTCGTGTGATCGAGGCCTTCGGGAAGCGATCTTTTCGATCGGACCGTACCGATGGAAGGTACTCTGGAAATACTTTTGGGAATTCCCAGATTTACGCATTTTTCAAGTCGTTTGATGGTGTGTTTTACTCAGGGAATTGGAGAAAAAGTTAACCTTGGTGGAGCGTCTGCGAGACGTTCCAAGGGTTGCTGAAAGTTATAGTTTTCGCACCGTACGATGGGGGGCTTCAGGAAGCGATCTATTCAATCGAGCCCTATTGATGGAAAGATCTATGAACAAGCTTTCGGGAATTCCCTGATTTACGCATTTCTCAAGTCGGCTGACGGTGCGTTATAACTAGGGAATCAGGAGAAAAGACAATTTAGGCGGAGCATCTGCGAGACGCTCTAGGGAACTTTTATCGAGTTGTGAGCGTTTAATGTCGTGGGGTCCTCCTTGGGTTAAACAAGGGTGTATGGTGAAACCCTTTGCTCAAAATCCCAAGACCAGTGCTGTTCGGGGCATGTTTGGATTGCTAGGGGCAAAATGGTCATTTTGGTCAGGATTGGCTGGAAATGGTTTGGAATGGTTTGGTGTGTTGTGTTAAGCGTGTTAGGTCATTTTAGGATGGGTTCAATAGAGTATTTTACCGTTTGGCGGGGTTTGTGCAGTGCTGAGGTGTTTAGGGGCAAAACGGTCATTTTGACCAGAGTTAGCCAGAATAGGATTGGAATTGGACCATATGGCGTGTGGGGGACGCCTAATGGTTTAATAACATTTTGTAAGGATGATCTTATCGTTTTGAGGGATTTTGAACTTTTCCAAAACGTGCGTGGAGGCCCAAGGGGCAGGTTTGGTCATTTTTCACCGAGTCAGGTAAGCAGGTCCCGGTGTTGACCTAGGTGTCGGTTCCCGAGACTGCCCGGTCTTGAAAAACTACTTGTGCGGTGTTGGTCCCTAAGAACACCTAGTCTTAGAGAGCTACCTGTAGGGTGGTGTTGGTTCCTGAGAATGCCTGGTCCCAGAAAACTACCTGTAAGGGTGGTGTTGGTCTCTGAGAGCGTTGGGTCTCGAAGAGCTACCAAATGATGGACATTCTACATTGGCGGGCTAGCAGGCGCTAGAAGTGAACCGTCTGGAACTTGATGAGGTGTTGGTCCCCGAGATCGCTCGATCCCGGGAAGCTACCTGCATGGCGTTGGTTTCCGGGATCGCTTGGTTCAGAAAACTGCCTAGAATAATGGTGCTTATGGCTCCAAAGGGTCCTTGTGGGCTCGAGAAGCGACCAGTTGACTGGACTGGAGATTGAAAGGCTCATCTTGAGCTTGCACGTGGTGTGGTGTTTGAAGACTACATCCGGTCGGGCCGGAGAGTGCCGAGCGGGCAAAAATGGGGTGCTTACAGCTGCCCCTCTTTTTTTGTCTTTGCTTGTTGAAGGCAGAAAAATAACAAAGTAGGATCCCATGTTGACTGCGAGGCAATCCGAGGGACTGGAGTGGTTGGAATTTGGAATTTTAAGTTTCGAAAACTGGATTGTTTGAATTTTGGAATTTTAAAAACTCGATTTTGAAATGATTTTGAAATTTTTCCTAAACTGACATTCCGACCAGTGGAATGACACTCCTTTAGGGAGATTCTGGATTTTTGAATTTTGAAAATGATTTTTTTTTTAATGATTTTGAAATGGCCTTCTGTAATGGAGGGATTTAGATTTGAATTGGAAGGGTTTGGAAAATTTTTAAAACTTGGAATGAAACTTTTGAGGAAAATGGTTTGAAAATCTAGAATTTGATTTTGGAATTAAACGTTTGTGGAGAAAGTTTTAAAAACCTGAAAACTTTTTTGATAGCACGCTTTTTAAGGCAAAAGCTCGAAAACTCGAGATTTTGGAAGTTGAGCTTTTTGAGGCGAAAGCTAGAAAACCCAAAATTTTGAAAGTTGAGCTTTTTGAGGCGAAAGCTAGAAAACCTGAAATTTTGAAAGTTAAGCTTTTTTAGGTGAAAGCTTGTAAACCTGAAATTTTGAAAGTTAGGCTTTTTAAGGCGAAAGCTTGAAAACCCGAAATTTTAAAAGTTAAGCTTTTTTAGGCGAAAGTTAGAAAATTCAAAATTTTTGGAAAGCGGAGCTTTTGAAGGAGAAAGCTCGAGAAACCTAAGAAGATATTTTGAAAATGGAGCTCTTGAAGGAGAAAGCTCGGTAAACCCAAAAATTTTGGAAAGCTAAGTTTTTTGAGGTGAAAGCCTGAAAACCCAGAATTCTTTTAGAAAACGAAGCTTTTGAAGGATAAAGCCCGAGAAACGTGAGGAATATTTGGAAAATGGAGCTTTTAAAGGAGAAATCTCAAGAAACTCCAAAAATGTGGGAAAGCCTGAAACCCGAATTTTTTTGAAAAACAGAGTTTTTGAAGGAAAAGCTCAAGAAACCCGATAAATTTTTTTTTTTGAGATTGAACTTTTTCAAGGAAAACGTTTTTGGAAAACCCGATAAATGATTTGAAGTCAAACTTTTCGAAGGAAAAAGTTTGGAAAACTTAGAATTTGATTAGAACTGAAACCTTTTTTTTTTTTTTTGAAGGGAAAAAGATTAGAAAACCTCGAAATTGATTTGACTTGAAACTTGTTTTGTTGATGAAAAAATGTTTAGGGAATGCAATTTGTCTCAAAATTTGAATTTTTGAAGATAAAATGTTTTGAAATTTCATTCAGACTCGAAACTTGAGCTGTCATAGACAAAATGCATAGAAAACTCATGTTGGCTTGAGACTAGAACTGTTGAGAACAAAATATATTGAAAAATCGTTTTGACTTGAAACTTTTGATTTCTCTTCTTTTTGTTTTTTTTTGAAAGCAAAATATTCAGGATATTCATTTTGACTCGAAATTTAAAACTTTTTGAAGGAAACTTTTTAGAAAAAATTATTTGATTTTTGAAAATGGATTTTGAATTTGGAAGAAAGCATGAGTTTTGATCTTTTTGACTTTGAAAGTTTTTGTAAAAAAAGTTTTGATAGGTATTTGAAATTGACTTTGAAATTTGAAAGTTTTTGTAGACGAAGCGTTGGAAGTGTTTGGACTTTTGAAAATTGAATTTTGGATTTGAAAGAAAGCAATGCTTTTGTGTTTTGGAATGGATGCTAAAACTAGAGTTGAAAAAGTCTTTGAAAGTTTTTGAAGTTCAAAATTGATTTTAACTTTTGAAAAGAAGAAAAAGTAAGAGCTATCACTTTTTGAAATATTTTGATTTGACTCGGTAAGAATTATACCTTGTCTTTACCTTTTGGAGATGGTTGAGTTTGGGGAATCATCAGAGACTGCTCCCTGCTTGTAATTCTTATGTCTCGGAGCTTGAAAGGGGGACATCTGTACCCTCCTGAATTGAGATTTCTTGAGATTGGAATACTCGGTGTTTGCTTGACTGTCGAGTTTTGCTTTTGTGGACAGAATAGGATTCTTGCTGACGTAGCTTCTGAGAGGTGGTGCTTCTCTGAAGTTTAGCATCTTGAGTTTGTTTTTGGTGAGGGTGAGATCTCTTTTTTTTTCTCCTTTTTTTTTTTGAAGGATCTGGAGGGTTAAACATCTTTGGTGGGTTCCTTTTTGAATGGATCGACTGGTTTGAGATTGAATGGGAGGTGTAGGGTGGGCTATTACCCCAGTGTTGATGATTTGAAAAGGTTGAATCAAGCTTTTGACGTTAATTGGGGAGGTTGAGGGTGGGACGTTGCCCCAGTCTTCATTGTTTGAAAAAGACCGGATCAAGCTGCTTAAAATTTTCACAGGAAGTTAGAACGATGTATGTTATACTCATGGATGGATATAAATGCACAGGTTTACACAGGGATTGAAATGAATGCATGTCATTCTTTTTTATGAATGCACAGGCATATGCAGGAATAAACTTAATTGCATATCACACTTTTTGATGAATGCCCATACAATAATGGTATTGAATGCATGACATACTTTTTTTATGAATGCACGGGATTACACAAGAATGGAATTAAATGCATGTTATACTTTTTGACGAATGCCTAGAGATAGAATTTTGAATGCATGTCTGATTACAGCCTAAAAGTGTAATCATAAGCCCTTAATTTGTACTTTGTTAGAGTTATATTGTAATTAATTATCTTCTTTTAGTTAGATATTTATTTGAGTATGTTTTGTATATATTTTGTAGGTTATAAAAGCTAATAAAGGTGAAAAGAAATCAAGAATAATCAAAGCGAGTTCAAGGTGAATAATTTGTTCATAAAAATTCATACCTATCTCGGTATTTTGGCCATAACTATTTATTCCGATATTCGATTGAGCTGATTTTTGCGTCATTGGAAAGAAGACTTCAAGCTCTACAACTTTGCGTGTAATGTGCATTGGCTGAATCGAACTCTAGAGTGGCCAAATCAAACTTCGAAATTTCTACAGCTGAATAGTGTGAATAGTACTCGTCCGAATGGGTACTCGAACGGACTGTCCGGACGGTATTCGGACCGTTACTGTTCATCCAGATTGTGTTTTTTGGGTCCGAAGCGGTGTTTTTTAGGGTTTTTTGTAAGGTTTTTGAGGAGTTAGGGTTAGTTTGGAGCAAGGGGCGGCGGGAGAGCTCCTCCAAGGTTAGTTTCTTCCATTTTTCTTCATTTTTAGCTTAGATTTAGCTTTGTAATGTTAATGTAGGTATAAAACTTGTAATTTTCTGCATTGTATTGTATTTTCTTTCACTTTGTTACACTTTCTTGCATTTTCTCTCATTTTCCTTGTAACCAAACAGTCCTATTATTGTAGTTAATTTTAGATTTAAATTTCTTTATGCTTCTCTTTTCATTTTTATAAGTTTTTATGATGTATTCAAGTAGCTAGTAATTTAAATTGGGTTTAAATGTGAAAATCACCCAAATAATCTAAGGAATTCAATGGAGGTGTCTCATGAATTAATTGCCATATTTTTCTAGAATTTGAATTTCTAGTAATTAGATGTGAAATTTTAGAAAACTTGAATTATTAACTAAGTTTGGGGATTTTGATCATCCAAATCGATGGTATTAATTTAGGACCCTTGACTAGACAAAAATTCCACAATTTCTAGAAATTCATTTCCAACAATTGATTGAAGATGCCGTAGAAAACCTAGGTTATTGAATATGTTTGACTAATTAATGCACAAACCACAAATTTGGTATTGACTAAGTTGAATCGATGGTATTAACCTTTGATTCCCCATCGAACATATATCTTATTTCAATTGCTTGAGAATAATCGGTTTTCAAAGCTAAATTCTCCGAATCAAACACACTTAAATGTTGTGTTGGATTTTAGTTATAAACTCCATTGGAAACCTTGAATGAAATTGAGTGATTGGATCATTTGAGCCCAATTCCCCTTTAATTGCTTTAATTCTATTTTCATTTTGCTTACTTTAATTGTCTAGTGTTAATTGTTTTTTAATTTTCATTGCAATAGGTTAGTAATTCAAAACCATCATCAAAACCCAAAATATTTTCGGTCTTTCTATTTTCCTTTTTTTTATTTTAGATCTAATTTCCCACATAATTGCAAATCAATCTTAGGTTAGGTTAGTGTGAGTTGAGTGCTAGAGCCTATATTTGGTTAGGTTCCTTGGGAGAGAACGATATCGGATTACCAGTTTATACTTCATCGCGACCCTCGTACTGTTGCGGGGTGCTAACTCCATTTGTAGGAATACCGCATTACGAAGGTGAGTCAATGTTATACTTTTTGGATGAATGCATGAACATGTATGAAATTGAATACACATCATACTTTTTGATAATGCACAGAGAAAGATTTTAAATGCATGTCATACTTTTGATGAATGCATATACATGAATGAAATTGAATGCACATCATACTTTTTGATGAATGCACAGATATGGATTTTGAATGCATGTCATATTTTTTGATGAATGCATGAACATAAATGACATTGAATGCACATCATACTTTTTGATGAATGCACGGAGATGGATTTTGAATGCATATCATACTTTTTGATGAATGCATATGTATGAATGAAATTGAATGCACATCATACTTTTTGATGAATGCACAGATATGGATTTTGAATGCATGTCATACTTTTTGATGAATGCATTAACATGAATGACATTGAATACACATCATACTTTTTGATGAATGCACAGAGATAGATTTTGAATACATGTCATTCTTTTTGAGGAATGCATATGCATGAATGAAATTGAATGCACATCATACTTTTTCATGAATGTACAGATATGGATTTTGAATGCATGTCATACTTTTTGATGAATACATGAACATAAATGACATTGAATGCACATCATACTTTTTGATGAATGCACAGAGATGGATTTTGAACGCATGTCATACTTTTTGATGAATGCATATGCATGAATGAAATTGAATGCATATCATACTTTTTGATGAATGCATAGATATGAATTTTGAATGCATGTCATACTTTTTGATGAATGCACATAAATGAAATTGAATGCATATCATACTTTTTGATGAATGCAGGTAGTTGGATTTTGAATGCATGTCATATTTTTTGATGAATGTACATAAATGAAATTGAATGCATATCATACTTTTTGATGAATGCATAGAGATGGATTTTGAACGCATGTCATACTTTTTGATGAATGCACATACATGAATGGAATTGAATACATATCATACTTTTTAATGAATGCATGAATTTATACAGGAATGGAATTGAATGCATATCATACTTTTTTATGAATGCACAAATTTATACAGGAATGGAATTGAATGCATGTCATACTTTTTGATGAATGCATATATGGATGGAAATGGACGTATGTCTTGAGGGTTGCCCCATGATTCATATTCAATTATAAGCATTATATCTTAGCATCAGGCAATCTTTTGAACTTCTGTTCTTCTCTTAGGATTTCTCTTTTAGGTTCTACCCTTTTTTTACCAGGATGCGATAACATTCACATCACTTTTAGAAATTTAACTCATTGACTCATTCTCCCCCTCTCTTCTGATGAAAAGGAAAACTCCTCCAAGTGGGGCTCTTGAGTGATGGCCGGTATCGCCCTTTTGGCAAAGCAACAGGTAGCTTCTGTCCTTAGTTCAGGAAGACTTTGAAAGCTATTAAAAACACAGGAAAGCCCAAAATTGTTTTTTTTTTTTTTGTGGAACCATTAAACTTTTCAAATTATGAGAGCCCTATAAAGACATGATCAATCAATATAGGGCAAATATAGATTTATGAATATCAAGATGCAGCTTGGCTTGAAAAGATCAACATCAAATATGCATGAAACCACACGAAACAAGCACAATTGGTCATGAGATGATTAAGACCATATCAGTGTCAATGTATCGGTGTAGGTGTGAACTTCTCAAAGACTAATAAGAATATAGACCCTGGGCGTGATCTAGGATGGTACAATAGTTCACGGGTTATCACACCTAGAAGTCAAACCTGTTTCATCCCATGCTCTTTTTTTGTTTTGTTTTGTTTTGTTTTGTTTTTTTTTTTTTTTTTGTGGAAGTCCAACCCTATCTCTCCAATGATGGAAATACAAAAATGTTAAGTATGACGGCTTTCACACACATGAGCAAGTAGCCTTCTCCTCTTGTCACATAACAATGGTAGCTACACTCAGACTCACTGGTAGCCCTTTCTATAAGTGATGAGAGAAGGAATCGACAAAAGGTCAATCTAGGTGTGAGATAATCCGCAAGTATTTAACCTATTTAAAATAGATCATAAAAGCGGATTTCATATTCTAATAATTCTTGAGAAGTGTGCGTTAAGTTGAACATGAATCACCATTATGGTAAAAATCATCAAAACCATTGACTCATATTTATGCAAGTGATCATGCACACGAGATTTAACCTCAAACAAGCATGCACATCAATCTGTTCATAATTGAATATTTGCCCTAGTGATTGTGTACGTGTAGGACAAACACAATAAAAAAAATATTTGCTTTGGTTTTTCTAATTTTTTCAAAGATTCAATCAACTCGGACTTGCCATTGTGTGTTAATCTTCTTTTTGAAGGTGTAGCTACTTGTTGCTTTGTCAGGATATCTTTTGGGGGTCACTCCTTGGATTTCAATAAGCTACGTGATTGATTCTCATCTCTCACCCTTCTGTATTTCTCCTCTCTCTGTATTTTCTATTTCTCTCACCCTTCTTTAGATCGAAGATTTTTATGCAATGTATGCCCTAGGGGTGCCCCTACTTTGAGAAGGGTACTAAGCATGATGTGTTGGCTCACTTTTGGAGATAAGGGATTGCCCCTGCGTGCAATACTGTACCTGTGCTAGCCTGTTCATTCATTCATTCATACATTCATACATTCATTCGATGAAAGTAGAAATGATAGTTTTATTGCATTTGATTCTTTTTTTTTCTTTATACATGAAATTGAAAGTACATTTGAAGGGGGAGGGGAACATTTTCCATGGGGCTTTCACCTATTTTATATTTACATCATGGAATCCTAAACTACTCTTGAGTCTTCGGATTCGCCTTCTTGGATGGAGGTCGGTGAGAGACCTTGATTTCGGATTGCCCCTTCTCTTTTTGGCAGCCCTATCTCCGTAAGCGAAGAGAGATTGGGGCCCCTCTTTTATGAGATAACTTTGATGTATGCCATGAATCTTTAGGGTCTCTTGGTACCCTTAGGAGTTTTGGGTTGGCTTAATTTAAGCGAGAAGGTCTTTGGGCCTTTCTCTGAGGGTTGATTAGATGCATGAAGATGCAATGACTTGAGTTACTTTGAGAAATCTTGTCTTGAAATGGATTCCGATGCATGAACGGTTACGATGCATGTACATAATAAAATGGTAGCAATTAAATAGCATAGCAGCATGAATTGAACAAGATACATAAAGAAAAATAAAGCGGTTGCCCTTTCCTCTTTGATTTTTGAAATCGACGCTTGTGTCCTAAATCCGGCAAATGTTCGGCTATGCATGGGGTGCTACATGAGCATAAGGTTGGGGGTTTACTAATGTTTTCTAAAAAAGCTTAGTTCCCAAACCTTCAAACCTCCGGCGTCCACCCCCGAAAGGGTGAACTCCATCTTTGATTGGTGGTTCGAGCGGGGGAACTATCAAGAAACCGTAGGCTAAGAAACTGACATAGCATCCGCCCACTGTCAATATATTGTTCCCCTTTCTATCTAGAAAGGTAGTAGCCATGTAATATATGCAAGATGCAAATGCAAGTGAGCGCACCAAGTGTGTCCAAATTTTTAAAAATGGAGGAAAGGACCCAACAACACACATCACATTCTATCCATTCATCATATACATGGCAATAAATAAGACATAAAATAAAATGTGAACAAAGGTCCACCTACAAAAGACAAATGCAAAGAGTTAGTAACCTTTCAAAAAGCTCAATGCAAAATAAAATGGGTGATTAATGTAAAAGCATGGATGTAAACAATGAATGCGAGTGATAACACTTATTTGAAAATTGTTTTGAAAAATAAGATTTGCTTTTGAAACTTGAAAAATTTGAAGAATGGATAAAACTGGACAAAATAACCGGAGATTCTGGGTGAGTGAAGGGTGAAGAGACTTGTTAATGGCCTAACCCTCTAGGTAGTCCCCAGTGGAGTCGCTAGCTGTCGCGCCCCAGTTTTTAGGGTGTCCGAGGTCCTTTCGGCTTGGAGACAAAAAACACGAAACTCTGTCACTAGAACTCATCATCCTAGAAGGACAAGTGCGACTAGGTTTGAAAATTGGTTTGACTAAGGGCTTTTTAGAAAAATAGGAGTCGCCACCTAACCTGATTAAGGTGAGTTAGGGCACCTAAAACTAAGTGTTAATCCGAAGATTAAACTTAGGTTTTTTGAAAAAGGTTTTGAAAACTCCCTCAAGAGAGGGTTTTTAAGAAAATAGGTTGTTTGGCAACCTTTGGAAAGATTTAAGCCCTTTTGAAAAATAACTCCATTTTGGTCATTTGAAAACAGAAATCTATGGTTCGGGGGTTGGTTACGTGTAGGGAAGATATCCTAAGATCATCACCCTACCTTGCCCTTTCGGTACCTACATGTCTAATCACCCTTTGTTCACTCACTAGAATATCCGGTTACCATTATCCACTTAATATCTACTTTGGAAAAACAGGGTTTAGTCATCACTTTTTGGATGGACGATGCATGATGCAAGTTTTTGGAAGAAGTTTGAAAATAATAGGGGTTTTGAAAGAGTTTGGAATAAAAACTTTGAAATGATTGGAATTTTGGAAAAAGGGATTGGAGTTGAAATAAAAGGTATGACCGCACTATTTTAGGTTGCCTACGTATATCATTTGGCGAGAATCAGGTCATTCGTAGTTCGGGCAAGAGCTCGATAGAAATTAGGCGCATTAGGGCCTTTGGAAGGTTTGAAGATACTTTAGGGTCTCTGGAAAAGTTTAAGACACTTTGAGGTCTTTGAAAAAGTTTAAGACACTTTGAGGTCTTTGGAAAGTTTAAGACACTTTGAGGTCTTTGAAAAAGTTTAAAACACTTGGAGATCTTTGGAAAAGTTTAAGACACTTTGAGTCTTTGGAAGTTGAAGACTCTTTGTGATCTTGAAAGTTTTGTCTTTAAATTGGATGGTGAGGTGTTTTGAAAATGTTTTTGGATCAACTTAAGGGAGTTTTGAAAAAAATGCTTTGGCAAGAATCAAGTGAACTTGAAAATGTTTTTGAAGCCTTGTTTTGAAAACCTTGGAGACATGACTTTAGAATGTTTGGATGAATTAATTTTTTGAAAGTGGTTTTTGGAAATGGTTAAGGGTTTAGAATCCTAATATAGACAACCTTAGAGGTTGTTCTTTATTTATCATTTGTCCTAGGAATCTCTAACCATGAGAGGGCTAGGGACACCTTAGGTTTGTAACATTTGAAAGCATTTTTGGAAATGCCTTGAAGACGGAGTGTAAGGACATTTGAGGAGTTTATGGAATTGGTTTTTTGAAATCAAGAGAGTCGGAGGTTTTGGAAAAATGAGTTATGAGAATAGTTTAAAATTGAATGATCATTTAAAAAAGGGTTCAAGAGTTGGAACCTTGAAGTGTACTAACCTAGGTTGGGTTGGCCTAGGGTTAGGGGTGACCTAAGGTTAACTAACTTGGGTTGGGTCAACCTAGGGTTAAAATGACCTATGATTAGCTAACGAAGGTTAGGTTAACCTAAGGTGAGTTAACTAGGGTCAAGTTAACCTAGGGTTGGTCGACTAGGGTCAAGTTAACCTAGGGTTAGGTAATTGGGGTCCAGTTAACCTAGGACTTGGTAACTAGGGTCAAGTTAACCTAGGGTTAGGTAACTAGGGTCAAGTTAACCTAGGGTTAGACAACTAAGGTCAAGGTAACCTAGGGTTTGGTAACTAGGGTCAAGTTAACCTAGGGTTGGACAATTAGGGTCAAGTTAACCTAGGGTTGGGTAACTAGGGTCAAGTTAACCTAGGGTTGGACAACTAGGGTCAAGTTAACCTAGGGTTGGATTGGAAAATGGTTTTGAAAGTTTGGTTTAATGCACTTTTGAAAAGGGCTTTGGAAAAAAAAAAACATGTTATGCAATGGACTTAAGTTGGCAACTTTGTTTGAAGATTATTTTCATGAAAATTTTACTCTAGCCAAGAACATGATTTACATGGTTGATGTCTGAAAACTACTCCAAGGAAGGTTTTCTTGGGGCCATTATAACCTTTATCTTGACAAGAGTGGAAATTTCAAAAATCAACATATTGATGGCAACTTTTGAAAAATCATTTTCGATGCAAAGATGAAGAGAATGCATTTTTGAAAATCATCTTTTGAGAAGGATTTTGAAAACCATTTTTCAAGCTAACCATTCCATCAAGAGAGGGTTCATATGGCCAAACAAAAGAGAGACCACTCAAGAGAGAGTTCCACAGGGCCATTCCAACCACCACACTTAAAAGAATGGAAATCTTGAAAATTGAAGAATTAGAAAGCAACCTTTATGCAAGTTAACATATCATGATGCCATAGTGAGAGTTAGGGGGATAGTAGGGGACCTTCTAAGGCATGATTTCTAAGATCCCATCCTAAACTTCAAGGAGCCAACTCTTAGAAAATTTTTGAAACAAAAGTAGGGCTTGGAAATGACATGGAGTTTAAGAGTAATGTAGCATTATAGAACATGACAATAGGCATAAAATGAAGCCAAGCATATAAGACATGATCAAAATAGTAATATGCAAGGGGTCATAATCACATATAAGGCTTTTAGGCTATACCACATAAACAAGGGGCTTCTAGGCCATACCATCTCAAAGTAGGCTAGTGAGAGGCCCCTCTACACGGTGGCTCTCACTTGCTTTCCTCTAGGCATGATCTAAGAGCCCTCTTGGCTCAAGCATGCAAGAATGGGGGTTGTAGATGGGGATTAAAATAAAGAATAGCCTAAGTAGGCTAGAAGGGAGAATAGAAGAGTGGGGGAAGACACAAATGTAAAAGGGATACCACCTTTTGCTTTCAACACACTTGTAGTCTTCAATGAATGTCTTGATTGGAGCTTAAATGACTTTAAAAAGGCTTGAGGGGCTAGAATGGAGTGTGTAATGGTGTATAAGGCCTTGTAGGTGAAGTGTATAGGCTTAAGAGAGGTAGAATCTAGCCTAAGTGTTGAAGGGGTGGAATATATGTAAGGATTCAAGGTTTTGGAGCAATTTCAGCAGAGCTTCGCATCAATTTCGGACCTGGAATATGCAAAGGGGGAGGCCTCTATTTATAGGCAAAACTTTCTGACACTGGCACATATAGGACATGCGCCCGTGTAAAATTTACACTGGCGCATGTGCTAAATGCGCGGGTACTATTCCACTGGCAGAACGCCACGTGGTACCCATTGTACCGACTTAATCTCGACTGTTGATCGAAATTTGGTCGATCTGATCAAAATCTGGGCGCATGTAGCATACGCTTCGCCACCGGGAAGGTTCGTTTAACCTTTTCCTCGATAATTAAGCCAACCGGAAAGGTTTCGGGGGAATCAGTTGCACCCACGATGCTCTCCTAGGGTTTCTAGTGAACTTTCATATTTTTGAAAAGTTTTAATTGTGTTCAGAAGTGCGGGATACCATCTCGGGAAGCGTGCATAAAAGGACATCTTTGCGGAGCGTCTATGATACGCTCCGAGGGTGTTCGAAAGTCGCTGTTTTCGTGTCGTGTGATCAAGGCCTTCAGGAAGCGATCTTTTAATCGGACTGTGCCGATGGAAGATATTTTGGAAATACTTTTGGGAATTCCTAGATTTATGCATTTCTCAAGTCGTCTGATGGTTGTTTTACTCAGGGAATTGGAGAAAAAGTCAACCTTGGTGGAGCGTCTGTGAGACGCTCCAGGGGTTGCTGAAAGTTGTAGTTTTCGCATCGTATGATGGAGGGCTTCATGAAGTGATCTATCCGATCGAGCCCTATTGATGGAAAGATCTATGAACGAGCTTTCGGGAATTCCTTGATTTACGTACTTCTCAAGTCGGCTGACGGTGCGTTATAACCAGGGAATCGGGAGAGAAGACAATTTAGGCGGAGCGTTTGGGAGACGCTTCAGGGAAATTTTATTGAGTTGTGAGTGTTTAATGTTGTAGGGTCCTCCTTGAGTTAAGGAAGGGTGTATGGTAAAACCCTTTGCTCAAAATCCAAGGACCGGTGCTGTGTCGGGGCATGTTTGGATTGCTGGGGGCAAAATGGTCATTTTGGCCAGGATTGGCTGGAAATGAGTAGGAATGGTTTGGTGTGTTGTGTTAAGCATGTTGGGTCGTTCTAGGATGGGTTTGAGAGAGTATTTTACCGTTCGGCGTGGTTTGTGCAGTGCTGAGGTGTTTAGGGGCAAAATGGTCATTTTGACCGGAGTTAACCAGAATAGGATCGGAATTGGACCATATGGCGTGTGGGGGATGCCTAATGATTTAACAATATTTTGGAAGGATAGACTTATCGTTTTGAGAGATTTTAAACTTTCCCAAAACGTGCCTAGAGTCCCAAGGGGCAGGTTTGGTCATTTTTCACGGAGTCTTGCTAGCAGGCAGTGGTGTTGACCTAGGTGTCGGTTCTCGAGACCGCCCGGTCTCGGAAAACTACCTGTGCGGTGTTGGTCCCTAAGAATTCCTAGTCTTAGAGAGCTACTTATAGGGTGGTGTTGGTTCTTGAGAACGCTTGGTCCTAAAAAGCTACCTGTAAGGGTGGTGTTGGTCTCTGAGAGGGCCGGGTTTTGGAGAGCTACCAAATGATGAACATTCTACATTGGCGGGCTAGCTGGCGCCAGAAGTGAATTGGCTGGAACTTGATGAGGTGTTGGTCCCCGAGATCGCCCGATCTTGGGAAGCTACTTGGATGACGTTGTGTTTCGGGACCGCCCTGTCCGGAAAGTTGCCTGGAATAATGGTACTTATGGCTCCAACGGGTTCTTGTGGGCCTGAGAAGCGACCAGTTGACTGGACTGGAGATTGAAAGGCTCATCTTGAGCTTGCACGTGGTGTGGTATTTGAAGACTACATCCGGTCGGGCCGAAGAGTGCCGAGTAGGCAAAAATGGGATGCTTACAAGAGGATTACATCATTGTGCACAATCATGCTTTATAACATCATTTGTACTATCTTTTGCATTTTCGTTCTTACATTAGTGGAGATTTCTATCTTATGAGCTTTAGAGTATGTATTGCCTTTCAGAGTGATTACTTTTACTCAAGGATTAATTCTTCACTCTCATCTTCTTTAATAGCTTTATTATGCTTGCATTTGTTTTTATTCTTCTTGTCATATCCTTTTTTTATTCAATATATCCACTATGCACAAAGTAATTTTTATCTATTGAACTTCCCCAAATCAATTTTTTTTCTTCTTTTCTTTGCTTTCTTTCTTTTTGCCTTAACAATCTACCCCCTTTCTCACATATGCATCACTTTACAAGTACTAAATAGGAAGTAGCATTACTTTGCATGTCATCAATAAAGGAGGAAAGAAAAAGGATAAAAAAGGATCAAAGGAGATGTATACATACGTGTGGCTTGTAATGGGAACTCAAGGCTATTAAAAAGAAAAAGAGGGGTCTATAATCATATCCCAAAGTATATAACCAAAGTATGTCATAGAGTATAAGTGTAAACATCAAGATTAATACCCAACTCATGAATCAAATGCAAGCATACCAAAAGAAGAAAAGTATAGAGGTGTTATAAAGTTGCAAAGGAATGAATAAAAGAGAAAAGAATGTTTGGAGAAGTGTTTTGAATTCTAAGAAGGGAAGAGTTGGAGTTGTTCACCACTCATTATTTTATGCTTTGATCACACATGACTTGACCTATGATTACCCCTCTTTGCCCTTACCTTTTATCTCTTCTAAACCAATTTCTCTACCTCTAAAGGGCCTAGTTGATTCAAATTGTGCTTGATTGTGGATTTCATTAGACGTATAAGTCATTATTTGTCAACTTGTTTGAATCAATGCCTAACTATGAATGTTCTTTCATGAAGCTATGCTAGGTTTATACACTTATACATCTTTCCGATTTTCTGCAATGGGTATATTCACTTAATTTTCTTTTTACATTTACTTTTTTGATGAGCATACTATTGTGAGAGCCATGTGGTCTTTATTTGTGAGTGTATGCTGGTGAGTTGATGAATCAAAGCTCAAAGGTTTGTGAATGCATAAGTGTGGTTCATTTGAGTTGTATAGCATGATTCTTCATTTACACACTTGAACCTCTTTTTTATATATATTGTTGCATACTCGTATATGTATTAGGCATTAAAAGTGATATCTAATGTTTACTTGAGTTGGATTATGCATATTCTCCTTATTCTTATCTCTAATTGCAATTCATAAGTAGATGTTTGTGGGTATCATCACTGGAAACCCTCACAAGACACCACCCGTCTACTAGGGGTAACTTAGGGGTTCAAAGGCTTGGTGTATAGGCTAAATGCATCCGTGACTCCTACGAAATTGGAGATATCTTTTGATTTTAGTATTTTGCTAAGGACTAGCAAAAAGCAAGTTAGGGGTATGATTGTACTCCAAAAGTGCAATTACAATACCTTAATTTGTTCTTTGCTAGCCTTAGTTTAGTATTTTATAGCCTTTTCTAGTTAGATTTTAGTGTTAACGTACTTTGTTTTACTATGGACAGGTTTTGAGTCTAATTTGGTGCAATTTAGGAGCAATTCGGACAAGATGAATAGTGTTTGTGAATAGTACCGTGCACAATGAACAATAACCTAGAGCTCAGCTGAGTGCAATGAATAGTGACTGAGTGCAATGAACAGTGACCGAGTGCTTGGCTGAGTGTAATGAATAGTAATTGTGTGCAATGAACAGTGATCGAGTGCTCGGCCAAGCGATCACCAAATGCACTGAGCACTAGATTATGCGAGCCAATTTAGCCGAGTGAATTAGGAATGATAACTGAGTGCTCGGCTGAGCGATTGGTCTCTTGGGCGACCACTCGCTTGACGATGCTCTATTATTTTTCAGCCTATTTAAGGCCGTTTTTGGTAAAATATTGGGGCTCTCATCTTATTTTTAGAGTTTTTAGGAGTAGTTTTAGAAAGAGAAACTCTAGATTTCATTGTATTTTTTGTTTTCATTGTTGTAGGAGTAGTTTTAGAAAGAGAAAGTCTTCAATTTCCATTGTAATAGCTAGATTTAATATAATTTGCACTTCAATTCTTCATTGTATCTTCAATTCTTCAAGTATTTTGCAATGGTGATTATTAGCTAATCTTCAATTGGATGCAATTGTAAAAATCTACCAAGAATCTTCAAGGATTTCAGTGGAGGTATATTGAATTTCATTGTTTCATTTTTAGAATTCTCTAATTCAACTTAATTGGGTTTTAAATCTAATTGAAAACTTAGGTTCATAACACAATTTGGTAATTTCTATGCACAAATCTTCAATTGGTATATGGATTGCACAAATCTAAGGTTTAAATCTATGATTCTATCAGTTGCCATTAATTTTATTCTCAATTAAACATGAATTCAAGGTTTTAAGGTCTAAAACCTCTGAATCAAGAATCCACGGAGTGATCCTTGATTAAAGTTATCAAATCCTCCATTGAAACTCTTGTTGAACTTAGTTAACTGGATCAATTGTATTCAAGCCATTTTTTATTGTTTCTAAATCTAGATTTTAATTACTTGCTTAGTTGTTAATTGCTTTGCTTTAGTTGTTAATCAAACTCTCTCCAACCTTAAACATATTTTTGGTCTCTTTTACTTAAATTCAATTTACTTAGTTGCAATTCAATTCAAGTTAGGTTAGTGTTCTCTAAGTGTTGGTAGCCTATATTTGGCTTGTTCCTCGAGGAAATCGACTTCAGTACTCTCCGAGTTTATACTTCAATCAAGACACCCATTCTTTTGCAGGAGCTCAATTTTCGAACATCTTTGGAAGTGATTCAAGATCCTTGTTCCTGCCTAAGTATGGCAGGCCGGCCTTAGAATGACCAATCTAATGAAAAACCAAGTGAAGATCCTTGGTCCTGCTTAAATCTGACAAGTTGGCTCAAGAATGGCCAACCTTTATAAAAAAAACTAAGTGTTCTACACTTAGTCCTGCCTAAGTTTGGCAGGTCGGCCCAAGAATGGCCCAATTGATAAAAACTAAGTATTTTACGCTTAGTCCTTCTTAAGAATGGAAGGTCGGTCTAAAAACTAAGTGTTTTACGCTTAGTCTTGCCTAAGAATGGCATGTCGGTCTAAAAACTAAGTGTTTTACGCTTAGTCCTACCCAAGAATGGCAGGTCGGCCTAAAAACTAAATGTTTTACAAAAAAACAAAGTCTCCCTTGGAAGACAGAGCGATTAAACCCAAAATATTGCCTACGTCAATTAAGCATGTGTAAAAATGACTCAAGTACAAACCAGCAGCTATCATGTAGTTACAGTAAATCAAGTAACAATGGAGCAAGGAAAAAATTTCATTCAAAATTGAAGGAAGCTTTTTTACATCCAAACTACCCATAAGTTACAAAAAAAGTTAAAAACAGGAAAGTAAGTGCCCTAAGTTTGAGAGCCAGGATTAGCAGGGAGATTGGAGGAGGGGGGGGGGGGGGGGGCACTTCAATTGAAGCATCAGCAATCTCAACAACCTCGGGAGTTGGGAGGACAATAACGGTGTCGGTAGCTTCAGCGAAGTCAGTGAGCCCATTCTGAGAGGGAGCCACCTCGGTACCTTCAGGAATGGCTTGATTAGGGAGCAACCAAGGGATGTTCTTCCAGAGTGGTGAGGTCAACTCAATCTTCAACTCGGTGAGGGCAGCCACCCAACCTTCTTTGAAAATTGAGTTCGTCATCCTAAGGATCTGCTGGGTATAGTCGTCCCCAACTTTCGTGAAGCCTTTATTAAAACTTGCCTCCTTCTTAGATGGGAGCTTAGCCTTCATCTTTTCAATCTCCTCATTGGCCTTATTAAGCTTTTGGTTCTTTTACGTTAGCTCGACTAAGGTAGAGGCCATGGCTTCCTCGTCCTTTTTTAGCTCAACATTTACGTGAACTGCGGCCTGCTTGTCAGCTTGAGCCTCCATCTTTAAATCACCGAGCTATTACTTTAGTTCCTTTATAACATTATCCAGAGTTGCAAACTGGGATATAGCACTGTAAGCCTGAAAAGCAGCCTAAAAGTAAATAAACATGGCCAGAGTCAGAAGGGAAGACCAAAAAGGGGAAAGAGCTAAAGAAATCGATAGGCACACTCACCAACATATTATTATAAACTGCTCCCATGAAGACCCTAGTGCTAGTCGCCTGCCTAACATTTCTTGGTCCCGATGTATGATAGCTTATTCGATTAGTCCCACCGCGACAGAAGGGTCAACAAGACAAGAGTCAAGGGTGGTTATAGGATGTGTGCTGGCCACTAGCTAGATAACGATCTTAGCCACTGACCTAGCATTTAGCTCAACCGACTTTGACCTAGCTGGTTAAGTTTTGGGAGTCTCTTGTGCGTTTCCTTCTGTCGGCCTTTTAGATGCTAACTTGTTTGCTGATAGCACAACCACTCTAGCTCTAGTGGTGGCTAGTGGCTAAGTTGTGTTGATCATGGGCTTGTGGGCCTGAGCACCTTCGACTTTCCTCTTATCAATCTCGGCCACTAAACTTCGTGTATGCATGTTGTCTAGCCTGCCCTCTGTTTCAGAACTTGAAGAGACTTGTTACCGATTTCAGCGAGTAGGTCGGCGATCTGGAATAACCTCCAGAGTGGAAGTCGAAGTGGAGGCAACATTGGAAGAAATAGTTGAAGGAGATGATGATGACGAAGCTGGCAGAACTAACCGTGATGATGATGAAGGGCTCGAGCTCGACTCTTCTTCCTCGTCAGGGATTATAATAAGGGAAATTGGTACTTGAAACAAAGCCCAGCTTGACGACACCGACTCTTCAGCAGCATCAGTTTCTCCACCCACCTTGGCGTTAAGAGTTGGGTTTGCTTCAACCTTGGTAGGAACAGCGGCGACTATGACTCGACTGGAATTGTGGATGTAGGGAATCACAATACCCTTTGGGATATCCTCAAAATTGCCAACCTCCCCTTGTGCCTTGAGTGTAGCAACGACATCATTAGGGATGCCTTCGATTGCATAAAACGATTGGTAGCGAATCGGATACCGCAGGAGAATGTGAGCAGCTCAACCGACTCCCCATTGTGGACATTCTCCTTTGCAAGACCAAACTCTCTTTAGCAGTGGTAGAGTAACCTCGAGATGCTTGTACTGCTTCTTAGGCTTGGTATGGGTACCTGGAAATTGAAGGAGCGCTAGTGTCAGATCGACAGAGAAAATAAGAAGAATAAATGAAAGAAAAAACAAGGTGTGCTAAGTATAGACCTAGGTCATCGGGCACTTTAGGGCAACGCCAAGAGGATCATTCAACCTTGGGGACATCCCCGTATTCCCAGGGTCCCGAGATTTACGCCATGACATCGTCCACACCCTTTCTCGTGTTGTGAAGGATTTTGACGATCTCCCTGCTCTTATGTCTAGAAAGGAAATAATACTTGCGGTAGTCGTTGTTGACTTCCACGGGCGTATAGCAATATGCAAACTCGTGGATACTTATTTCCACGCCGAGAATACGGTTAAGCTCTACTGTGCCCATTACTATCCTAAAGACATTAGATGTTAACTAGGCGGGGCATAGTTTATGGTGGCTAAGGAACCGAAGCAAGAATGGGTGGAGGGGGAACCTAACACCACGTTCTACTATGGCTATCAAGGGGAAGGGTATTCCCTTGTTCGACTCGTATAGACAGAACTCGTCACGGCCGGCCAATTTGATATCAGCCCCCGGTGGGAATTGATACCTTGCCTTAAAAACAACAATGGCCTTGGGGGTACTAAGCATTTTCCTAAGTCGTGTAGCCATGACTACGAGGTTGGCTGTGTGAGTGTGTAAAGAAAAGGACTAATTAGAGTTTCGAACACTTACGGAAAAGAGGTTGGCACTCTCTCTCAGTGATTATCTTTTCAAAGCAAATGCAAGCAGCCCCTTAGAGGGACGAGTCCGTATAAGGGAGCTCGCCACAGGTTCAAGGACTAAGAAATGGCAGAGCCATCAAATCTGAAGTGCAGGGATCTTATCGACAATAAATGAAGTGCTGTTTCTTCACCAGCTTACCAACCCGGGCCTGCCACGTGGCGCACGACCCCCTAATGATGCCTTATAATGACACCGGCTAAGGAGCGGAAGCAACTAGTAATAATTGCTCATTGTAGCCCTTGTCCCCCAATTTTGGCCAGACATGGCGCATGGGTTGGGGTGCAATTGTGGGCCAAGTGAATTAGAAAGCCCAGAGAATTAATTGAGCCAGGCCCGATCTAAAAAGGGCCGACCCAGTAGTAAAAAGCAGGTTCATTGGGCAAGAGTTTCAAACAACTTGGAGTAGGACTCTTAAAGATAAGTCCAATCTACTCATAAACTGACTCAAGAGAGGTCTACTCTTAGAAGGAGATAGAATACCATTCCTAGAAGGAGTGAGGCATCTAAAGTCTATAAATATACTATGCCACTAAGAATCAAGGTACATTCACTGGAGCTAGTATTGAGAGTACTTTTGTTTACTTTGTTGAGGTTAAATTTGTCTGACTTAATCATTGGAGTGTCATCAGCCTAAGGAGAGTCGATGCATTCTCTTTGTCTCCCTCTTTTGTAGATTGTTTGGAGCTCACCAACTTGGTTTGTGGAGTGAATCAGGCCTTTTTAAAAATTTTCACCTACAGGGTGTTTGCAGTGACATTGCTGCAGAAATTATTGACTAATGAATATTTTGTTGGTCATTTTCTTCCCTTTAATTTTTGTTTGATTACCTTAAAATTTCTAAGAAGAATTGTTGTCACTACAATTGAGTTTTCCATCTGCTTGTGTTCACAAACACATTCCCAATTAGCTTCAAGAATGAAGAGGGATTGTAGGTATCAATACATCTTGTGCATATTGAGCTGTATGTCAATAAGTAGCCAATTAAATGACCTCTTGGTTGGTATAACCAACAGAATTCTGTGAAAATTATGTAATGTAACATAATAAGAACGAAACAAGCTAAGCAGTCTCCAATCCAATAAAACATTAAATAGGAATGAAAAAGTTCATCTCAGTGTGAAAAATATGTTTTTAGGTGCAATATTTGCTTGCTTATACAGTTCTGATCGTATCTAAAATGTGATTAGGCTAATCAACATTCTGCCCAGATTATTCTGGTACCTTTGAGAGGAAAATGCCTCTTGACAAAAAAAAAAAAAAAAAAAAAACCACCTTCTCAGCAAACACATGACTTGGATTTAAAAAACCAAGGAAAAGAGCTTTTACTCTTTTTCCCCCCTGATTATCATTACATAGAATTGCATCCACATAAAAATTCATGATTTCATAGAGTATCGTTGCTTTACTGGAGGCGAGACCATCCAAATTATAAAGCAATTACACAGGTGCTCCATTGTTTTAATTTTCAATTCAGTCAGCTATATATACTGAATGCAAAACACCAACCTGTTTGTACTTCAGTTTCAAGTTGAAAACACTACACTAAGTTTAGGCTTGTGAGAAAGAAAAATGCTCTTCAAAAGTGGTAGCACTGCCTTGAGAACTGTCGAAATTTCATTATTTTCATTCTGGGATTTACTAATATCAATTGGTTTTCATGTATCTGCGATTGATCTTTTCAAGCTGTATCTAATCCACTAAGTCAGCTCCACAAATGTCATCTTCTTGGTGATTATAACAAATTGTTCCTCCGTATGACTTGGGTGATGTTTGTTTGTTTGTGCTGAAATTGGGTCGGATTTGGATGCCCATAAACATGCCCCAAACCCAGACCCATGATTGATGATTGTTAGTTATGAAAACTATCCATTATTCCCACTACTAAGGGAAGTTATCATGTCAGATTGCTAATAAGGCTTTGCTATTCTTCTTCTCTCATGAAGAATATTCCTCCCAGAAATAAGAGAATGTGAATGCACTTGAGTTGTGGTTAGAGCGGGTATTGTTGTCTTCAAAGAGTTTGATTGTACTCCATCACAAACACTTCACAGGTGAGTTCATTGGTTTTTATGTGGGACATCTTCGAATTGGTAAGTCCGAATTATGCTTTCACAATTGTTTACATTCTACAATATGCTTTCATTTTAGACTAACTAGCCACATCAGGGGATATTGACAACAAGGTTGTCCGGTCTGGCCTCAACTCTTTTGGATATTTATTTTTGACATTTCCAAACAGCCCCTTAAGTCGAATAAAACCTGAACAAAGTCAACATCTTCAACGATCATGGCCCGTGGTATAGATCACACTTGTCTTTTGTCAATTACCCTCGCTGACAAAACTTAAAAGAAAAATGTAGACACTCCCAATTTAGAGAAAAAGACTAGCCCAAACCCGAAAATATTGAAGGATTTCAATTCACTTGGGCATCTCTATGTGGTTCATAACTTTTGACAAATCAAAATTTCCTTGATCTTTACACAATACCAATATATGCATTAACATCAATAGTACACTGAAAAATAGTCAAGAAATCTTTGAGTACTTGACTAAGAAAGTACCATAAAGTAGGCATCATCAGCTTTATCTTTATACCATTCAGCAAATGGTGGAAAACAGCAGGAGAGAGAGACTTGTGTGAGTTTGAACTCTTATACTGCGTTAAAATTCAGATTTACCAACAGAAAAGTAAAGAAAAAAAAGAAACGAGAACAAAATCTAAAAAAATTTTTGCTATCTTTTCTCCTACTTTGTCGTTTTCTTTCCTTTTTTTTTCTATCACTAAGGGGCCTAAGATGGCAGAAGCTTCAGTGTCTCTTGTTCTTTTTCTCTTCACTTTCAAGAAGTTCCTCCAACAATTTATCATCCAAGTACTCGAGTTCGAACACTTGCTTTCCATGCTCACTTCTTGCCCTCTCCCCCATTGAAGACGAAGACGATGAAGATGAAGACATAGTAGAGGAGCCACCCCTTGGTAAATGGTATTCCTCTGGAAAGTTGAGAATGGCCAAGTGACCCCTCATGGCATAGGCCGCCCAGTCATAGGCCCGAGCCGCGTCCTCAGCCGTGTTAAACGTTCCTAGCCACACCCGCGCCCCTTTCCTAGCTGAGTCGCGTATTTCTGCCGCAAACTTCCCCCACGGCCGCCTCCGGACGCCTCTGTATTTGACCTCCCCGGCGACTTCCTTCTCGTCCTTCATCTTCCCCCTAGGCTCCTCTTCCTCCTCCATGGGTTTTCTACATGACAAATCATGGCAATTTATATGAGATGGTAAAAAAGGACAGTTCGGCCAAAAGGAGGGTCCACGGGTTGCCAAGTGGAAGAGCCAGTGGGTAGGAATTAGTGCCACCAGTTAGAGAACCTTCGAATGGAGACCATAGTTTTGTATCCAGTGGTGGACGGGGGATATTTTTTTTAAGTGAATGGAGAAAATACACTAAAATAATTGTTTATGAGTAAGGTGATAAATTTTAAAAAATATAATTAATATAATAATATTTAAAATTTTATGTATCGATAATAAATGTTTTTGATACCAAATAATATTTAAATTAATATAAAAAATTATAATAATTTCTTTCGTTGTTTTATATTTTAAAATTTTTATAAAATAATTTTATTATTTGTGGTGTTGAATATGTTTATTTCAATGTATGTCATCCAACAATCATTCATCTATTCATAGGTCAGTTCAAGATAGTTTGAGACTTAAAGTGAAAATTTTAAATGGGTTTCTATTTTCATTTGAAGTAGGTCTTTTTTTTTATTTTTTATGGTCTTTTCTCATTTAGACTGATTTCATTTTTTTTTCTTTCTGTGGGCTTTTTCTTATTTTGATTGAGGTTTTTTTTGAAAACAAAATATTAAATTTGTACAAAATTTTAACTATTATAATAAGTAGGATTTTTAAAACTTAAGGGTCTTAAAAAATGAGTCCTAAAGCGATTATTTTGATGAATTTACACTTTGAGCCGCTCTTGTTCACTCAACTCTCCTGCAATTATGTAGTGAAGTCTTAATAATATACATTGCAAAAAAATTTTTCTCAACTGATGCAATTGTGTAACCTGTAAAATATGTGTCAACTTAATGAACAAATATACTAATAGGTAGATAATATTCTTATTTGTCTCAACTAATTTTTTAATAAAGAGAATATTTTTAAGACTTATGCTATTTTAAGTGTATTTTAAACAAATATGAGTTTGAATTAAGTTAAAAAAATAAAATAAAATGAATATTGAGTTTGGTCGAATAAATTCTATTTTTAACTACATCGGATTAAATTTTTTTTTTTCAAATTCATTAAAGAGAACTGCTACGCGGACATCGTGGGTCCGCCACTATTTGTAACCAATGCACCTGGATGGTCAATATGATGGCTTTAGAACCTATACTTTATTTCTGGGCCTGTGCCTCACGTGCACAATTGTAGCAGGGTCAATTGATCACCTTGAGGTCATGTGCTTACGCTCCTCGTGTATATCATCAAAACTGCTTTTACATCTGTTAGTTTTGTATGACATGCTAATTACACCTCTGGGTCGTCAAAATAGTACTTTATATATTCGTTAGAAAATATTACCTTTAACACTGCATAATATGTGGTAGGGATCTCACTGTATTTACATTTTGACTGAATTTTAGGTTCTAACATGTGCCTTGAATGTTGAATAGTATGTTTAGTCTTATCAAATTATTATAAAAGCTAGAACTTTAAGTATTGAGTAAAAAGATTCAAATTCTTACAACTAAGTGTATTTTGTGTTATCAAGCTTGTGATAGTAAAACGAATCAAGTTACTTTCAACTCGTGTTTAGGTTACTTGTCAAAAGTTTGTCTGTGATCAACTCTCATATAAATATTTCTAGCTTAAATATATTTTGTAACCCGTTACACTTTTGAACTCAAATCAACATACTTTTATACGCTTTAGATATGAAAATCAAATTTAAACTCATTTTTTAAACTCGTTAACCTCTCAAGTCAAACTTCTAACAATTTGATATTGGATCCCTAAATTGTTGCTTCACTTGCTTGTGGGCTAATATGGAATTAGGGTCCTAAGTCAATCATTTTAAATTAACCGACCATCAGATTAGAATTTTATATATGGGTTCCCTAATCCAGAAATAGGATCTGATTCGTCTCCACGTCAGCATAGGAAAATTTGCTTACCTTAATTGCTATGAGATTAGTGGACTGAAAGCATCTCATTAGCCGAATTTAATCCGAATTGATAGAGCACTTAAGTAGATTAATTACAATTAATTAAACCCTACGCTGCATTTGTTAGCCGCGTCAAGGACGATGCAATTTGCAGTACTCTACAGTAATACATTGAACTGATCATAATTAATCAGAGCTACCAACCATTTTCTCATTAATTTAGTATCACAAGCCAAGTAGTAAAATAGACAACCGAGTGAATGGAAAAGCTTTAATATCCAAAGCACGAAAGCAACGTAGAACTACATATAGTGAATCTGGCGGCTATTTCAGCATCAAATTTTGGATAATGTCATAATACAATAGACAATGTAAGGTCTTAGTTTAATTCATTAATGTTACTATATCTACAATACAAGTGAGCTGAACCCAAACCAAGTTGTATTTGCATATTGTGATTCACATGTCTTTGTTGTCTCTTGGTTCATGAACTTTAGTTTGATAGGTCCATTCAAGCATGCAACTGGCTTAAAACAATGAACGTGGCTCTATGGATAAATCCCACCTTGAGTATTAATGGGGTCAGTCCATATTATTTTTTACGTAATGCTACGCAACTAAAAGCTTTTTACAAAAATTATGTATAAAATAATATGAGCAACTAAAATATTTTTTTACTACAAAATTGTTACTGTTATGTTATTGAGGTGCAAAATCTTTTATATAAAAATTTTAAAAGAGTAAAATTTTCCTACGTTTTAGGAATTTATTGGGTTTGTTTGTGGTTTGCCTAATGAATCAGTTGGCCCATAGCTAACCGAAGAGACAGCATGATGTAGATTAAAGCAGCCGATCTTGAATTTTGCACCAGTCAGCCCTCAAATTGACAAGTATTGGATGGAAAGTTAGTCATGGCTTATGCGGTCATGTATTGTCAGCATTTTTTTGGTTACAGAGATAAATATTTTGTGAAAATATGGGGTAACATATGCCAAAAACCAATATTATTCACAGTCTGTTTGGGAATAATTTTTTTATTAAATAAATTATTTTAAAAAATATTAAGAATAAGTTGACTTAAAAAAGTTTAGTTGGGATGATGATACTAGTTTAAAATTTTTTTGATTTATGTTATAAAAAATGATCAAAAAACCCTTCAAATAAATTAAATTGCATATCCATGATGTTTTATAAAGCTAAACGAAATCTCAACATTGATTACGGTAGTATATTAATTTATTTTTAAAATTTTAATAATTAATTATTTTAAAAAAATTTCACTACAGTAGAATAAGTAAAACAAAAGCTTCAAAATTTTTGTTTTTTGACTTATTAACTTAAAAAAGAAAAGAAATTAACTTAATATAAGCTAAAAAAAGCTTGCTACCAAACGCCAAGTACTTATTTTAAGGTAAAAAAACTAAAAAAAAAAACTCAAAATAAGCTGTTCCCAAACGAAAATAGTTTAAGCTATGTGATCTTATATAAGATGGTTTTCGAGTCAGAATACCTTCAAAAAAAAATTATTTAACCAATTAAATGGTTAAAAGTACTTCGGACCAAACTAAGATTTTGTTTTTAAGATTAAGAGACCTAGGAAAACTTCATATAATGGTAGGTCCTGGGTTTTGAAAATAAAACCAAAAAAGAAAAAACTTAGAATGATGACACATGATTGTATATTTACTGAGAGCATTTTTTGTATGTTAGTGATAGCAGCAAAACTCAACCCCTTGGCGATTTGTGAATGTAAATTCACATTAGATGTGTCTTGATCAAATCTTCAGTCCTTTTTATTTTTTGGGCCTGATCTTCAGGCTTAATGCTATTGAATAAGTAACAAATAGGCCCATTAGCATTTTCACTTGAGCCAATCCTGATTGGTGAAATGGGCTAGGCCCAGTGACAATCATACACTTGCCACTAATTGGCCCATTTGGACATGAATGTGGAAGCTGATTAGGCAACAAACATTAGATTTTTACTCATAATTTTATAAATATCAATACCATATCATTCTACTAGAGTTTTATGTATAAAAATTTTGTTATAAGATAATTTCTTTAGGTTTGAGTCCCACCGAATTAATCAGACCAACTCCATAGTATTCTTAAGGATAATTGAAAACATGAATAACAAAGTGGTCAAAGTAGAAAGATTTGCTTTTGTCAAATGTAAGATTAGTCAATCATTAACGAGCCTTAATTAAACCCCATGAAATAAGAAAGATCCAACAGTTTTGTCAACATTTTGACTCAGCTGACTGCATGTTAGAAAATGGTGTCTACTGTCTAGTAAGTGCTAGGGACGGCTTACAAGGCACGTGTCAACACGTGATCCAACCCCTAGATGTATTTGACCCTTAATAGTTTTTTAACCCATGGTTGAAAAATGGTGACTACGAACAGAATACACCATAACTACTAGTGCTAACCCACACGCTTCCAAAACGAGTGAAGATCTTTCATTCATACCAGGCTCCGATTGCCTCACGAGAGTATGCTCTACAGTGCTCAATTATATATATATATATATATATATTTAACCTACTTGGCCGTGACTCGTGTTCTGTAGGCTAAGAACTTATTTGAGATGAGCTCGATAAATAAACAAATCAAGATTAATTCATTAATTTCAAGAAATTGGCTCGAATTCAAACTCAATTAAATTTCATTTGAAAAGATAATTAAGTAAAATTTAAATATAATTTAAATCTCGTTAAGTTTTAAGTCACTTTGGAACAACCCATTACTCCTATACATAATATGATTGTTTGCCTAATATAAGTAATGCTATACAATGTAACTAATTATATGTATGTGTACATTATGCTTCCCGAGCTTGTACAACATGCTCTTTTCAGAGCGAGTGGAAGTGTCGCCCAGCAGGCCAAAAGAA